>JAJQQW010001149.1:0-30998 GCA_025583905.1 Ia io
TAATACATAGTCACAAAACTAGAGAGCCACCCAAAATGAGGAAACAAAGAAGCAACCCCCAAATGAAAGAACAAAATAATTCTCCAAAAGAAGAGATAAATGAAATAGAGATAAGAAATTTATCTGATATTGAGTTCAAATTAATTACGGTAAAAGATGCTCAACAGCATGAGACAATATATAGTAACTATGAAAACAACTAAAGAATGACATACAACACATAAAAAACACATTGGAAGGAATACACAACAGATTAGGGGAAGTTGAGGATTGAATCAGTGAATTAGAAGATGGGGTTGAAAAATTCTTCAATCAGAGAAGCAAAAAAAATTAAAAATAGGAGGACAGCTTAAGAGACCTGTGGAACAATATGAAATAACAATATTCATATAACAGGTGTGCCAGAAGGAAAAGAAAATGAGGAAGGTAGCGAAAATGTGTTTGAAGAAATGATGGCAGAAAACTTCCCTAACCTGGTAAAGGAAAAGTCACACAAGTACAGAACACAAATAGGCCCACAAACAGCCACATAATAATTAGAATGCCGGAACTTAAAGACAAAGAGCGAATCTTTAAGATAGCCAGAGAAAAGCAATTTGTTACCTACAAAGGAGCTCCCATAAGACTGTCAGCTGATTTCTCATCAGTTACTCTACAGGCCAGAAGGGAATGGCATGAAATCTTCAACGTAATGAAAAGCAAGGATCTGAAAACAAGATTTCTATATCCAGCAAGGCTATCGTCCAAAATAGATGGTGAAATAAAGAGCTTTCCGGGGGTGGGAGGGAGGAGGAGGCTAAAGGACTTTATCACCACCAAACCAGCATTGCAAGAAATGCTAAAGAGACTGCAGTGATGAGAAGAAAGATAGAGAGAGACACCTAGGCATATAGAATTAAAATGCAATAAATAACTACCTATCAATAATAACCATAAATGTAAATTGAATAAATGCTCCATTCAAAAGACATAGGGTAGCTGAATTGATAGAAAAACATGACTCAATTATATGCTTCTCAGAACAAAATAATTCACACAGTACAGGAGTGAAGGGATGGAAAAAAAATTATCCAGGCTAATGGAAATGAAAAAAATAAATAAATAAAGCTGAGGTCACAATAATCATATCTGAAAAAATAGACTTCAAAATGAAGGCAATCAGGCAACAACAAAAGTCACTACATAATACTAAATGGATTGATCCAACAAGAGAATTTATCCCTGTTAAATATATATGCACCAAATTTAGCACCATCTACTAGTAAATATATAAAAATTTTCTAGATGACTTTATGGAAACATAGGAACATAGAATTTTAACAGCGAGCATAATTCACTAGATAAAACTTTCAGGAAAGAAAAATTAACAAGGAGACAGTGACTCTAACACACTGGGTTAGAAGTAGTTAATTGACATTTATAGAACATTTCACCCCAAAGCTGAAAAAAAATATGTTCTTCTCATGTGCACATGGGTCATTTTCAAAGAGAAATCACGTTAGGACACAAAACAAACCTCTATGTTGCAGATAATCTGCCCGGTGGCACAGGAGAAAATCAGCCAGACATTCAGAGGATTCAGAAAAGGAGCCTTTAATAAAGAATTGCAGCTGCATTAGTGCAGTGACTCAGGGAATCAGGTTCCAAAGCCTGAGTGATGAATATGGAAGAAGCTTCCCTTTTACCCTCTTAATTTCTTTGTCCCCCAAATATGGACCAGGCTTCTGGACATTTTTTAGGCTTTGCAGCCCCCCAGGGGTTGGGATAGGGGAAGTAAGATTACACCCAAAGGCCTGTCCTGGCTGGTGCCAGTGCTGCTAACCCCTTCTGGGGTTGTGTATGGTTCATGGTTTATGGCCTCTGTGAAATGGGAGTATTCTGGGAAACAGATTCTGCAAGGCCAGACAAGCTTTACAGATAAGAATGGGGCTTAATTATACTAACAAGAACTAGAGGCTTGGTGCACGAATTCATGCCCTGGTGGGTCCCTCAGCCTGGCCTGTGCCCTCTCACAATCTGGGACCCCTCGGGGGATGTCCTCAGGATCAGGCCTAAATGGGAAGTTGGACATCCCTCTCGCAATCTGGGACCTCTGGCTCCTAACCACTCACCTCCTGCCTGCCTGATCATCCCTAACCACTCTGCCTGCCTGCCTTATTGCCTCTAACCACACAACCTGCCTTCCTAATGCCCCTCACTGTTCACTTGCCTGCCTGATCGCCCCTAACCACCCCTGCCTGCCTGCCTGATCACCCCTAACTGCTTTTCTGCCTGTCTGATTGCCCTTAACCACCTCTGCCTCAGCCCCCACCCCCATGGCTTTGTCCAAAAGGATGTCCAGAATGAGGTTCAGATGGTCATTTGGCTGTCCAGTCTAATTAGCATATTATGCTTTTATTATTATAGACTAGAGGCCTGATGCATGAAATTCATGCATGGAGGGTCCCTCAGCCCGGCCTTCTGACATCCCCCTTTTGATGTAGCAGTGTGCAAAATGGCAGGCATCCAGGTGCCTCACTGCGCTCACTCATCCCAGCCCTGCTGCACCTGGTAGTACACTGACATGGAGAGGCTTGCGCCACCACAGCACCAGTTGTGAGCCTGTCATCTAGCACCAGTCAGTCAGCTGAGGGATGCTTCCACTGTGGGAGCACACTGACTACCAGGGGGCAGCTCCTGCATTGAACATCTGCCTCCTGGTGGTCAGTGCACATCATAGCAACCAGTCAAACAGTCATTTGGTCGTCCAATCATTCAGTCGCTTAGGCTTATATATAGAAAGATGTGCATCATAATACTGGTTAGTGGCACAGATTCAGATTGCTAGCCCCCCAATTTTCTTGGGAGCGCAAGAAGTATTTTCTAAGACCACAAAGGAATAAAATTAGAACTCAACTACAATAAAAACAGTCTAAAACACTCAAACACATGGAGGTTAAATAGCATGTTATTAAACAATGAATGGGTTACCAATGGCATCAAGAAAGAAATAAAAAACTTCCTGGAAACAAATGAAAATGAACACACAACAACCCCAAATCTCGGTGACACAATAAAAGCAGTCTAGAGAGGGAAGTTCATAGCACTACAGACCTAACTCAAAAAACAAATGAACAAACAAACAAAAAAACAACAACACAACAACAAAAAAAACCCTGAAAAATTAATAATAAACTATTTAACCGGACAATTACAAGAACTGGTTCATCTAGACAGTGAAATATCATCTATAAAAATAAAAAGGTAATATGCTAACTAGACCAGACATCATTCAGTATGTCCTTCCTGACAAAGCCAGGGCTGGAGGGAAGCTAGCCCAGGTCCCAGGTGCCTGGGGTGGCCCAAGGGAAGCAAGCTTGGGTCTCTGGTGCCTGCAGGCAGCCCAAGGGAAGCCAGCCCGTGTCCCAGGTCCTGTATGCCTGCAGGTGGCCCAAGGGTAGCCAGCCCAGGTCCTGGGTGCCTGAAGGCAGCCAGAGGAGGGAAGAAGCTCAGGTCTCAGGTGCCTACCAACAGCAGGAAGGGGGAAGCCAGCCCGGGTATCAGATGCCTGCTGGTGGCCAGAGGAGGGAAGCCAAGCCCACTGCTTCAGCACAGATCACATGTGACTGTGCCTCCTGACTGCCAAATTCTGGACCCCTCAGTAAGTCGCAGAGCGCATGCCTCTCTGGCCAAGTCACAATGTCAGACAAAACGTGAGGAGATTAAATCCATGAATAAGAAACTAAACATTTAATACCCAACTACACAGGAGAATAATAGGGGAGCCAAAAGGAGAGGAAATTGAGCAAGGAATAGAAAATCTGTTTGAAGAAATAATTACAGAAAACTTCCCAGACTAGAGGAAGAAAAAAGTCACACAAAGCAAAGAAGCATAGGAAGTCCCAAGCAAAATGGACCCCAAAAACCCACATGAAGACACATCATAATTAAATTGGCAAATAACTCAAGTAGTGAGCTGCACTTGAACATTTAGCTCAGGAGATCTGGGAGAACACATCACTGGGTCATACAAATTACCAAATACATAGGATCAACCCTGCCCACAAAATAAAAAACAAAACAAAAACATGGGTGGCATAGCAGTTGGATCTAAGATATAAAAACAAATACAACAGGAAAGCAAAAATGGGGAGACAAAGAAACAACCCCAAAAAGGACAAGGAAGAATTGCCCAAAAAGGAACTAAATGAAATGGAGGCAAGTAATTTGTCAGAGGAGAAATTCAGAGTAATGGTTATAAGAATGCTCAAACAACTGAATGAAAATATACACAACTCAGTGAGAATTATAAGGAGCTGAAGAAGAATCTTACCAACATGAATAAGAATCAAGAGGAAATGAAGAATGACATAGATGTACTAAAAACACAATGGGAGGTTTCAAAAGTAGACTAGAAGAAGTGAAGGACCGAATCAGAGAAGACAAAATAGAGATAAGCACTCAAGAAGATCAGCAACTGGAAAAAAAATTGAAGAAACAGGATGAGAGTCTAAGGGAGCTTTGGGACAACTTGAAATGAAACAATGCCCACATAATAGGGGAGCCAAAAGGAGAGGGAATTGAGCAAGGAATAGAAAATCTGTTTGAAGAAATAATTACAGAAAGCTTCCCAGATTTGAGGAAGAAAAAAGTCACACAAAGCAAAGAAGCACAGGAAGTCCCAAGCAAAATGGACCCCAAAAAACTCACATGAAGACACATCATAATTAAATTGGCAAACGTAGAAGACAAAGAAAGAATCTTAAAGGTTGCAAGGAAGATATCAAAGGGATCTCACATTAGACTATCAACTGATTTCTCAACAGAAAAATGTCAGGCCAGGAGGGAATGGAATGAAGTATACAAAGTGATGCAAAACAAGGGGCTGAATCCAAGAATACTCTATTCAGCAAGAGTATTATTCAAGATTTAAGAGGAAATCAGAAGCTTTACACACAAAGAAAGCTTAAAGGAGTTTATTACCACTAAACCAGCAATGCAACAAATGCTAAAGCAACTGTTATAAAGAAGAAATAGAAATGGCAGAAGGAACACAGGCATAAAGAGCAAAAGCCCCCTGTGATATTACAGTATAAAGGAAAAAAGGTAATTTTACATATTTTTTGGGGGTGAAATGCTTATCTACATCATTACATTACTTAACAATTTAAAGCAAATCGATAGTTTTGTATTGCAGAGCTGTATCCAGGCAAGGATGACCATTTGGCCTAAAGCATCAGATGAAATTACCTTTAAGAGACTGTAGAATATTTGATACAGTAATAGCCACACAGAAGAAAAAAAAAACCATTGCCTTTCTTTCTAACCTAAAGATGCCTCCAAATCCACACAAAATCATAAATTTTTGTCTCTGCTCAATAAAAATGAATTTTGTTCAATGAAAATAGCTCCTCATAGTAATAACATTTATTATAGTGTAACCTTCCTCAAAATAGCACTTTCAATATTCTCCAGGAAAAATAAAATTAAGAAAGAGTAAAAGCCTTCAATGGCTCCCCTCTTGACAATCTCAACCTCTGGAGGCACTCTATCATCTGGCTCCAGATGGACACTTTAGTTCCTTTGTCATGTGTCCCTACATGCCCTGTGATCTCCACATCTCTGATTTATTAATTCTGTGTTCCTTCTACGGAGTATTCTCATCAAATGCCATTGCCCACATACTTACCTGTTGAAATCATATGCTCCCCTAATGACAACTCTTCATAAAGCTTAGCAGACCTCCTTCCCTGGAAGCAATCTCTTCCTCTTATTAAAATGAGATGATATTTGGGAACAACTTAGCACATAGAGATTGACAGAATTTTAAAATACTCTCCAGGATATCTTTGATATATTTCACCTTCTGGCATACTTGAGTTCTGTTCTTTCTTATGTCTGCTATGAGATAAACTGACTTCTTCCTTATATTCTCAACTATGTTATAAGGTAAAGAAGGCAGTTAGTACATTTGTTGATGTGTACATACCTCATGGCTTCATCACATAAAGAATGTTGCCTGAATTACAAACAACAATAAAACAAGTACATCCTTTTTTAAAAAGAGTAAAAATGTCAACAAACAAGTACCTATCAATAATAACTTTAAATGTAAAGGGATTAAATACTCTAATAAAAAGACATAGGGTAGCTTAATGAATAAGAAAACATGACCCATATATATGCTGTCTACAAGAGACCCACCTCAGAAAAAAAGAACTCACATGGACTGAAAGTAAAGGGATGGAAAAATTTTTCAGGCAAAAGGAAATGAAAAAATACAACTGGAATAGCAATAGTTATATATGATAAAATAGACCTCAAAGTGAAGGCCATAAGAAGAGATAAGGAAGGCCCCTTCATAATACTAAAGGGATCAATACAACAACAGGATATAACTCTGGTAAACATATGCACTCAATACAGAAACATCCAAATATATATTTTAAAAAAACTTCTGGAAGGTATCAAGGAAGAGATTGACAGCAAAACAATTATAGTAGAAGACTTTAATAACCCATTGAAGAGTAGGTAGATGCTGCACAGACATTATCCCAGGAACAAGCTGGAATTACAATTGAAATATGGAAAGACTTCCTGAATAATCAACAGAAAACTCACAAGAGAGAAGCCTGATAACCAAGGACCAAAGGTGGAGATCACATAGAGACTGGTAGGAGGGGCAGAGGTGCAAAAGGGCTGGCGAGGCACCTACAGACAGCAACTGAAGTCCTGGAGCGATATCTTAGCTGTGGGGGGGCGGGGCCACTGAGAACTCTGGAATCTAATTTCCAAGCTGGGTTACCCAGCAGGGAGCACCAAATCTGATGAAGGTACCCACATAACATCTAGCTGTGAAAAGAAGTGGGGTGCTGTCTGCAAGTGAGTGGCAGCTAAAAGTTGTGTCACCCTCTTGAAGGGCCAATGCACAAAAATTCCCTTTGGAGCCACCCACCTGGTGCTCTGGCCGAGAAGGGTGAAGTGGACTGGAGCTGTGAGAGCAGAACCAGAACTGGGAGCTCAGGGGATGGTGCTCAGAAGGCAGATACCCCAAGTTTCCTGGGCAGAGTCATTTCCTCATACAGTGGAGGACATATTTCCCACATAGACATTTGCCTTGCCTTGGGGGAGACAGTAGACACCCTATTGGAAAACACCTTACCCTAAGACCACATAAGAGATTAAAAGTAACAATTAGCCTCCAGACAGAAGCAACTGTCCCACCTTGTTGAAAAATACTCTTGATACTACTGAGGATGATTGACTGGGGGCAATTCAAGTCGGAATCCTATTAGTCTGTAGACAGCGGTGGTCTCTGGAGGCTTTGAGTCTTTGTCTGATCCAATTAGTCAGAAACAGCCTTTTACATTGTCTTGCACTAAAGATTGAGAGGTGTAGAAGATAAACCTAAGACACAGTCACAAACCCAAACAGATAACCAAAATGAGGAGACAAAGAAACAACCCCAAATGAAAGAACTAGAGAATTCTCCAGAAGAAGAAATAAATGAAGCAAAGATAAGAAATTTTTCTGAAACAGGGTTCAGAATAATGATGGTAAAAATGCTAAACAGTATGAAAAAAATATAGTAACTACGAAAAAAGAACAGTTTGAGATAAAGATTGACATAACACAAATAAAGAACACATTGAAAGTAATACACAGCAAATTAGGGAAAGCTGAGGATCGAATCAGTGAATAAGAAGACAGTTGAAAATATCACTCAATAAGAGAAACAAAAAAAATTTTTTTTTGAAAAAAAACAGGAGGACAGCTTAAGGAAGCTGTGGGACAATGTGAAACATAACAATATTAGAATAGCAAGTGTGCCAGAAGAGGCAGAAAGGGATAAAAGAATAGATAAGGTGTTTGAAGAAATAATGGCAGAAAACTATCCTAACTTGGTAAAGGAAAAAGTCACACAAGTTCAGGAGGCACAGAAAAACCCAAAGAAGAACCCAAACAAACCCATGCCCAGACACATCATAATTAAAATGCCAAAAATTAAAGACAAAGAGAATCTTAAAGGCAGCAAGAAAAAGGAAAACTGTTACCTACAAAGGAGTTCTCATAAGGCTGAGGCCTGATTTCTCACCAGAAACTCTATAGGCCAGAAGTGAATTGCATGAAGAACTCAAGATAATGGAAAGCTAGGATCTGAGACCAAGATTACTATATCCAGCAAGGCTATCATTCAAAATATATGGTCAAATAAAGTACTTCCCAGACCAAAAAAAAAGGTTAAAGAAGTTCATCACCACCTAACCCTAACCCTAACCCAAATCCTAACCCTAACCTTCAGCACCTAACCCTTGGTGATTCATCACCATAAAACCAGCATTACAAGAAATGCTAAAGGAATTGCTGTACGGGATAGCCGAGAAGAAGAAACAGAGAGAAACCTAGCCATACAGAATTAAAATGGCTATAAATAAGTACCTCTTAATAATAACCCAAAATGTAAATGGATTAAATGCTCTAAACAAAAGGTGTAGAGTTGCTGAATGGATACAAAAACATGACCCAACTATATACAAAAGACACACACAGGGTAAAAGTGAAGGAATGGAAAAAAAATTTCCATGCAAATAGAAAAGAAAAAAAAAAAGCTGGAGTACCAATACTCATATCAGACAAAATAGACTTTAAAATGGAGGCCATCACAAGAAACAACATATGTCACCACATAATACTAAAGGGATCGATCCAACAAAAGGATATAACCCTGGTAAACATATATGAACCACAAATAGGTGCACCTAAATATATATGTAAAAAAAAACCTTCTAGAGGACTTTAATAGAAGATTGACAATACAGTCATAGCAGGGGACTGAACATGCCTCTGACTTCCCTGGACAGATCTTCCAGACAAAAACTTAGCAGGGAAACAGAGACTCACTGGCTCAGATGGATTCAATAGATGTTTATAGAACATTTCACCCCCAACGCAGCAGAATATATATTCTTCTCAAGTGCACATGGATCATTCACAAAGGTACACCACATGTTAGGACACAAAACAAGTCTACAAGTTCAAGAAGATTGAAATAATATCAAGCATCTTCTAAAAAAAAAAAAAAAAGCATCTACTCAAATCACAGTAGAATGAAATTAGAATCAACTACAGTAAAAACACCCAAAAACATTCAAACACATGGAGGTTAAGTAGCATTTTATTAAACAACTAGAGGCCTGGTGCACGAAATTCGTACACGGGGGTGTGTATCCCTCAGCCCAGCCTGAACCCTCTCTAATCTGGGACTCCTCAAGGGATTTCCGACTGCCCATTTAGGCCCAATCCTACTGGGCCTAAACGGGCAGTCGGACATCCCTCTCACAATTCAGGACTGCTGGCTCCCAACTATTCACCTGCCTGCCTTGCTGATTGCCCCTATCTGCCTCTGCCTGCCAGCCCAATCACCCCCTAACCACTCCCCTGCCAGCCTGATTGATGCCTAACTGCTCCCCTGCCAGCCTGTTTGCCCCTAACTTCCCTCCCCTGCAGGCCTGGTCACCCCTAACTGCCCTCCCCTGTAGGCCTGGTCACCCTCAACTGCTCTCCCCTGCAGGTCTGGGTCCCTGCAGACTGCCCTTCCCTTCAGGCCTGGTCCCTCTCCTCTCCCCTCCCCTCCTGGCCATCTTGTTATGGCCATCTTGTGTCCACATGGGAGCAGCCACCTTGTGTGTTGGAATGATGGTCAATTTGCGTATTACTCTTTTATTAGATAGGTAGAGGCCTGGTACATGGGTGGGGGCCAGCTGGCTTGCCCTGAACGGTATCCTGGATCAGGGTGGGGGTTCCCTTGGGGTGTGGGGTGGCCTGCGCGAGGGGCCTGTGGTGGTTTGCAGGCTGGCCATGCCCCCCCAGCGACCCAAGTGGAGGCCCTGGTATCTGGGATTTATTTATCTTCTATAATTGAAACTTTGTAGCCTTGAGTGGAGGCCTGGGCCTGCCAAGGTGTGTGGAAAGCTTGGCTTCCTCCATTGCCGGGGAAACCCAAGCCTCCTGCTCGCTCTGTAGCGGTAGCCATCTTTGTTGGGTTAATTTGCATATTACTCTTTTATTAGACAGGACAAGTGTCCTGGTGCATGAAATTCGTGCACAGAGGGGGAGGTTCCTCAGCCCAGCCTGCACCCTCTCCAACCAGGGACCCCTTGGGGGATGTCTCACTGCCGGTTTAGGCCTAATCGGGCATACCTCTCACAATCTGGGATCACGGGCTCCTAACCACTCACCTGCCTGCCTGCCTGATTGCCCCTAACCCCTCTGTCTGCCTGATCACCCCTCTGTCTGCCTGATCACCCCTCTGTCTGCCTGATCGCCCCTAACTGCCTCTGCCTGCCTGCCTGATTGCCCCTAACTGCTCTCTCCTGCCGGCCTGGTTGCCAACAACTGCTCTCCCTTGATGGCCTGATCTCGCCCCTAACTGCCCTCCCCTGCCGGCCTGATCTCGCCCCCAATGGCCCTCTCCTGACAACCTGATCTTGCCCCCAACTACCATTCCCTACTAGTCTGATCTCTCCCCCAACTGCCCTTCCCTGCCAGCCTGATTGCTCCAAACTGCATTTGCCTGCCTGATCACCCCTAACTGCCCTCCCCTGCTGGCCTGATCTTGCTCCCAACTGCCCTCCCCTGCAGGGATGATCTCGTCCCCAACTGCCCTCCTCTGGTGGCCAATTTGGTTCTAATTGGTCAGTTTCTATGCCAGTCAGTGTCAAAAGCTCCACCGCCTAGGCAGCTATTGGCTCCTCACAGTTGTCCCAGATTTGGTTTAGATTGGTCAGTTTCTATGCCAGTCAGCATAAAAAGCTGTTTCCTAGGCAGCTACTGGCTTCTCACAGTTGACCCATATTTGGTTCTGATTGACCAGTTTCTATGCCAGTCAGCATCTCTGGGCCTATCAACGGGGCCTGATCAGAAGGGCAGGGCTGATCGGCAGCCCTGGTGAAGGCCTGGAGAGAAATGGAGGCGGGGCTGCTGGCCAGGCTCGAAGGGAAAGAGAGAGGCAATTGCTGGTCAAAAGCTGCCTCACACACCTGCTTCTCTCTTCAGGCCTCTTTGCGGGTCTGATTCGCAGCCCCCTCAGCAGTCACTGCTGGGTCACTGGGCCTGCAGCCTCAGTAGTAGGCTGACTTCCAGTTGGTCAGCCTTTGGCCGTGACCAGTTGTTGCACCCTGGGTCTTTATTATAGAGATGACTGGGTTACCAACGAGATAAAGAAAGAAATAAAAAACTTTCTGGAAACAAATGAAAATGAACACACAACAACCCAAAATCTCTTGGACATAGCAAGAGCAGTCCTGAGAGGGAAGTTCATAGCAATATAGGCATACCTCAAAAAAAAACCCACAAAAACAAGAAAAATCAGCACTAAACTATTTTTTGATATTAATATTTTACTTTATTTTTTAATGGTGGCTTCATAGAAAGAACTTGGAAGTTCTCCTTCCTCTTGAATTTTTTGAATATTCTGAGGAAGACAGGTTTTATTTCTTCTTTGAATGTTTTATAAAACTTCCCTGTGAAGCCCTCTGGTCCAGGGGTTTTGTTTGTTGAAAGATTTTTGATTATTGCTTCAATTTCATCCATAGTTATTAGCCTGTTCAGATTTTTTTATTCCTCCTGGCTGAGTTTTGGAAGGTCATATTTTTTTAGGAATAGGTCCATTTCTTCTAGGTTGATCAGTTTGTTGGAGTAGAGTTTCTCAGAGTATTTTTTTAAAAGATTCTTCATATTTATGTGGGGTCTGTTGTTATTTCAAATCTTTTATTTCTGATTTCCTTTATTTGAGTCCTCTCTCTGTATTTTGGTGAGCCTGGCTAGAGGTTCATCAATCTTGCTTATCCTTTCAAAGAACCAGCTCTTGGTGTTATTGATCTTTTGTATTGTATCTCTGGTTTCTATGTCATTTATTTCTGCTCTGATCTTTATTATTTCCTTCTTTCAGATAACTCTGGGCTTCTCTTTTTGCTCTCTAATTCTTCAAGTTGCAAAAACATTATCAGTTTTTCTTATTTTTTGAGGTAGGCCTGTAATGCTATGAACTTCCCTCATGACTGCTTTTTCTGTGTCCCAAAGATTTTGGATTGCAGTGTTTTCATTGTCGTTTGTTTCCAGGATGTGGTTTATTTCTTCTTTGATCTCTTTGGTTACCCACTCATTGTTTAATAGTATGCTATTCAGTCTCCAAGTGTTTGATTTTTTTGTGATTGTTTTTGCCGTAGTTGATTTCAAATTTTATGTCATTGTGATCGGAGAAGTTGCTTGATATGATTTCAATCCTCTTGAATTTGGAGAGACTTTGCCTGGTCCCAATATGTGGTCTATCTTTGAAAATGTCCCATGTGTGCTTGAGAAGAATGTATATTCTGTAGTTTTGGGGTGGAATGTTCTACAGATGTTGATAAAGTCCATCTGATCTAGTGAGTCATTTAGGATTGAAGTTGCTTTGCTAATTTTTTGTCCAGGGGATTTATCCAGTGATGTTAATGGGATATTAAAATCTCCTACTATGATTGTATTGCTGTCAAACTCTCCCCTGATATCATCCATAAGTTTTTTTTGTTTGTTTTTTTTTAATGTATTTGGGTGCTCCTGCATGGGGCGCATAAATGTTTATCAGAGTTATATCCTCTTCTTGTATTGATCCCTTTAGAATTATTAAGTGACCTTTCTTGTCTCTTGTTATGGTCTTCACTTTGAGGTCTATTTTGTCAGATATAAGTATTGCTAACAGTTTTGTTTTGTTTTTCATTTCCATTTGCCTGATAGATATTTTTCTATTCCTTCACTTTCAGTCTGTGTGAGTCCCTTGTTCTGAGGTGGGTCTCCTGTAGATAGCATTTATGTGGATCATGTTTTCTTATTCATTCATTCACTAGATGTCTTTTCATTGGAGCACTTAATCCATTTACATTTAACGTCATTATTGATAGATACTTGTTTGTAGCCATTTCTATATTTTATGCCTGTGTTCCTTGCTCCCTTTCTATTTCTCCTTTTTCTAGCATTCCCTTTAGAATTTCTTGCATTGCTGGCTTGGTAGTGATAAACTCTCTTAGCCTTTTTTTGTCTGCAAAGCTCCTGATTTCCCCTTCAATTTTGATTGATAGTCTTGGTGGATAGAATATTTTTTTATTCAGTCCTTTGCTTTGCATCACTTTGTATACCTCCTTCCATTCCCTTCTAGCTTGATGTGTTTCTGGTGAGAAATCATTTGATAATCTGAGGGGGATCCTTTATAGGTAACTCTTTGTCTCTCTCTTGCAGCCTTTAAGATTCTCTCTTTGTTGTTAACATTATGACATGTCTTGGTGTGGGTCTTTTGGGATTCATCTTGCTGGGGCCTCTCTTTATTTGTGTAACGTTTTTCTACCCCATATCTGGGAAGTTTTCTATCATTTTTTCTTAAAATAGATTTTCTAATCCTTGCTGCTCTTTTTGACCTTCTGGCATCCCTAGTGTATGTATGTTGCTTTGTTTTGTGTTGTCCAATAGCTCCCTTAGGCTCTCCTCCTGCTTTTTAATTTTTTTTTCCAGTTGCTGTTCAGATTGGGCTTGTTTCTATACTTTATCTTCTAACTCACTAATTATGTTCTCTGCTTCTTCTATCTACTGTTGAAACCTTCCATGGTGTTTTTGATTGTAGCTATATCACTTTTGATTTTTCTCCTGGTTTTTGCATAGGTTGTTGATTTTTCTCATCCATCTGGTGTATGAACTGTATAACCATTACTCTGAATTATTTTTCTCTCTTGTTGCATGCTTCCTTTTCACTTATTTCCTTTCTTGGCGATTCCTTGTTTTCTTTCTTCTGGAGATTGTTTCTTTGTAGCCCCATTCTAACTATCACCAGATCAAATGTTAAGCTGCGGGGGCCTGGACCATGTGCAGTGGGAGCTTTGCACCCCCTAGTGTCACTGAAGAGCTCTGACCCAAAGATGTGTGGCTGCTGTGGATTGGTGGGAGCCACGCTCACCCAGGATCAGAGTCACAGGTGCTTAGTTGGGCCTCATGTGTGTACCTAGAATCAGGGACCTTACCTGTGCCACACTGAAACAGAGACCCTGCTGGCATGTGCCAAAAAGCAGAGTCCCCTAGCATGTGTCAGGAGTCAGAGAACCCTTTGCCTGTGCCTGGAATTGAGTATCAGAGTCTCTGTTGCTTGGTGTGACCTCGTGCCAAGAATCTGGGTCCCTGTGTTCACATGTACCAATAATTGGAGTCACTGGATCTTTGTGTGAATGCACTAGGAATCAGGGATCCAAGGCATGCATGATGATAAACAGAGTCAAGTCACTGGTATACAGTGCTGCCTCTCGCATGGGAATCATGGTCCCAGGTCTGTTTGGGGGACCGGGTTTCACAGTCACACAGTGTCGGCAGGGGGTTCACTCCTGCCCTGCAGAAAACAGCCTTCCATGTGCTTGCCATGAATCCAGGTCCTGTGTGGGCATGGGGTCTAGTCCTGCAGTGTGCCCTGCAGGAAACAGACTCCCCATGTACATGTACCCAGGCTGAAATTCAGCACAGCCTCCCTGCATGGGTCCATGGTCTGGCCACGGGAAACAAACTTCTCGTGAGTCTGCACACCCAGGCTCAAATTCGGCACAGCCTCCCTATGTGGGTGTGGGGTCTGTTTGCAGGAAACAAATGACCCAAGTTTGTGCTTTCAGGCTCAAGTTTAGTATAGCCTCCCTGTGTTGGCACGGGTCTTACTGTGGGAAACAAACTTCCTGTGTCTGCACACCCAGGCTCAAATTCAGCTCAGTCTGCCTACGTGGGTGCAGGGTATGATCATAGGAAACAAACTCCCTGAGGCGCTCTCAGGCTCAAATTCAGCACAGCCTCTGTGCATGGGCTCATGGCCTGGTCGCAGGAAACAAACTTCCTGAGTTAGTGCTCTCAGGCTCAAATTCAGCACAGCCTCCCTGTGTGGGTTGGTGCAGGGTCTGGATGCAGGAAACAAAGTTCCCGTGTCTGCACACCCAGGCCCAAATTCAGGTAGAGCTGCCATTGATGTGTGTGGGAAGGAGGCCTGTTTGAGCAGAGAGGGTCTGGCAGTTTCTATGCCACTGCTGCGGGGCTGGCAGGGAGGGAGATGGACTCTGTGACTCACAGAAATCTTAGGCCAGGGTACCTGGGGTCTTGATGTCCATGAGTCTGCAGCTGTGGTCACAGGTATTTTACCCGAGTGGCTGTAGGATCCCAGTTTGTGTCTGAGACAAGATTGGGTAGTGGCGAGGTTAGGATCCTAGTCTCAAGCAGTTCTGTTCTTCAAGGTGTCATGGTCTCTGAGCACTAAAGTATTTAATCAAAAAAACTTAAAGAACTAGATAGAGAACAACAAGAAAAGCCCAGAGTAAGTATAAGAAAGTAAATAATAAAGATTAGAAGATAATAAGTAATATGGAGACTAAAAAAAAAAATTTTTCAAAAAATCAATGAAACCAAGAGCTGGTTCTTTGAAAGAATAAACAAAATTAATAAACTATTAGCCAGCTTCATCAAGAAACAAAGAGAGAGGACTCAAATAAATAAAATCAGAAACAATAGTGGATAAGTAACCACTGACACCACAGAAATTCAAAGGACTGTAAAAAAATACTATGAACAACTATATGCCAACAAGCTGAACAATGTGAGTGAAATAGAAAAGTAGAATCTCCCAAAACTGAATCAGGAAGAATAAAAAATAAAAAAAAAACTGAATAGACCAATAACAACTGATGAAATAGAAGAAGTAATTAAAACAAAAACAAACAAACAAAAAAACCTCCCATCAAACAAAAGCCCAGGTCAGGATGGCTCCACAGGGGAATTTTACCAAACTTTCAAAAAATAACTAACCTATACTCCTCAAACTATTTCAGGAAATTCAAGACAAAAAAACACTTCCAAACTCTTTTTATGAGTTAGTGCTCTCAGGCTCAAATTCCAAAATCAGATAAAGACACAACAAAGAAAGAGAATTACAGGCCAATACCCATCATGAACATAGGTGCTAAAATCCTCAACAAAATATTAGCAAATCACATCCAGCAATATATTAAAAGGACCATACACCATGATCCAGTGGGATTTATTGCAGGGATGCAAGGCTGGCACAATATTCATAAATCAATAAACGTGATACATCACATAAACAAATTGATAGACAAAAATCACATGATCATATCAATAGACATAGAAAAGGTATTCAACAAAATCCAACACTGATTTTTGATAAAAACTCGCAGCAACTTAGAATTGAAAGAGCATATCTCAACATGATAAAGGCCATATATGACAAACCCACAGCCAACATCATACTCAATGGGCAAAAAAATAAAATCATTTCCCATAAGAATAGGAACAAGACAGGGGAGCCCACTAGAAGTGCTAGTCATAGCGATCAGACAAGAAGAAGAAATAAAAGGCATCCAAATGGAAAAGAAGTAAAACTAATTATTCACAGATGACATGATATTGTACATAGAAAACCACAAAGACTCCATCAAAAAACTACTAGACTTAATAAATGAATTCAGCAATGTAGCAGAATACAAAATTAACACCCAGAAATCTATGGCTTTTTTATACACCAACTACGGGCCAAGTGCACAAATTCATGAATCTTGAAAGAGATGTGGGCTTTGAGGCTGCAGTGGGTACAGGGGCGGGTCTCGGCCCATCCTCCTTGTCCCCACCTGGCCCCTCCTTCCACAGCATGTAGTCACCTCTCCCAGCATCCCCTTTCCCACTGCCACCACTCCCATGTGCTGATGCACCTGCCCTGCTCACACCCACTGATGTCATGAAGTGATTGGGGCCAGTGCCAGCAGCAGGTGCAAGTGGGGCCAGCACTGTCAGTGAATGTGAGTGGTGCCTGCTGCCCCGATCACCCCTCAGGAGCAGGGGGAATTGGAGAAGCCCTCAGGGGTGATTGGGGCTCGCAATTTCTGCTCGTACCCACTGACAGCACCAAGCAGTCGGGGTTTGAGTGGGGCCATCACCGGCAGTGAGTATTAGTGGAAGCTGCTGCCCCAATTGCCCCTCTGGACCAGGGGGAGGTGGAAGAGCCCTCAAGGTCAATTAGGGCTGGCAGCCACCACTCACACCCACTGGCAGCACTGAGCAATCAGGGCCAGTACCGGGTGCTGGCAGTGGATGCGAGTGGAGGATCTGGCACCAGCAGCTCATACGAGCAGGGCTGTCACTGGCAGCAGGTGCGAGCACTGGTAGGACAGCATCACGCAGGAGTAATTTTCAGTAACCACCAGAAGCTTGCCCTGATGACAGCAACTGGTGCACCACGTTGGTCTGGTGCCCCCACTCACTGGTGCCCCCAATCACCTGCTCCACCATCCTGCTGCAGCTAATGCCCTCCATGGTCAGCACTCTGCCACCGGCTGCTGACACCTGCCATGTTCTGTGTGTGCCCCCTGTTGGTCAGTGCATGTCATAGTTACTGTTTGTTCATTTGTTTGGTTGTTCCACTGTGTGGTCTGTTTGCATATTAGGATTTATACCCTATATAATAAAAGCCTAATGTGCTAAGTGTCCACTTGACTGGTCGGTTGTTCTACCAATCAAAGTGTAATATGCTAATGATATGCTAAGGCTGCTCAATTGCTCACTATGATGTGATTGACCACCAGGGGACAGACGCTCTGACCAGTAGGTTAGCTTGCTGCTGGGGTCTGGCCAATCGGGACTGAGCGAGATGGGCCAGACACGTCATGGAGCCCTCTTGAAGTCCCTCCCTGGCTGGCCAATCTAGAACCCTTTGGGGGATGTTTAAGAGGCAGTTTCAGGTTGATCCTGCAGGCCAGGCTGAGGGACCCCACTGGTGCATGAATTCATGCACTGGGCCTCTAGTATATAGACAATGGGCTCACAGAAAGAGAAAAAAAATCTCATTTACCACTGCACCAAAAAAAAAAAAAAATTAAGATACCTAGGGATAAACTTAACCAAGGAGGTAAAAGACCTGTAGTTGGAAAACTACAGGACACTAAAAAAAGAGATACAGGAAGACACAAACAAATGGAAGAGTATACTGTGTTCATGGATTGGTAGAATCAACATCATTAAAGGGTCCATACTACCCAAAACAATCTATAGATTCAATGCATACTACATTATGATACCAACAGCATATTTCACAGACTTAGACCAAACTCTCAAAAAAGTCATCTGGGATAAAAAAAAAAAAAGACCCCAAATAGCTGCAGCAATCCTGAGAAAGAAGAACAAAGTTGGAGGGATCATAGTACCAGATATCAAACTGTATTATAAAGCCAATCAGGAAGGCAGGCAGGTGAGCAGTTGGGAGCCAGCAGTCCTGGATTGTGAGAGGGATGTCCGACTGCCCGTTTAGGCCCAATCCAATCTAAACGGGTAGTCGGACATCCCTCAAGGGGTCCCAGATTGGAAAAGGTGCAGGCTGGGCTGAGGAACACTCCCCCACCCTTGCACAAGTTTCATGCACCGGACCTCTAGTACTTAAATATTTTCTTGAAATACTAATGTTTATTGCATGTAACATTATTATATGTAAGATAATTTTTCTTGAAAATATTCATTACATGTAATATTATTATATTTAAGATCATTTTTCTTCAAATATTAATGTTTGTCGCATGTAACATTATATTTAAAATCATTTTTTTAAATAAAATAACCTGAAAAATATTAAAAATAAAAGAAATCAGTTGTAAAAGCCAAAAAAAAATTGTAATAACTAAATATGGTTCCAGGTGAGTACTGAAAATATCAAGGAGATCACTTTGTAAAATCTACACTAATAAGAGAGAAACATGCAAATTGACCGTACCTCCACTACACACACAACCCATGCCCACAAGCCAATCAGGAGAGAGTATGCAAATTAACCCAACCAAGATGGTTATAGCCATGGAGTGAGCAGGAGGCTTGGGTATCCCTGGCAATGGAGGAAGCCAAGCTTCCTGACCGCTCTAGCCAGCCCTGGCCTCTGCTCAAGGCTACAAGGTTTCAATTATAGAAGATAAATAAATTCCAACAAAAATGGCAGTGGCCACGGAGCTGGAGAGAGCAGGGGACTTTGGTTGCCCCCCTGCAATGGAGGAAGTCAAGCTTCCTGGCTGGCCCTGGCCTCTACTCAAGGTTACAAAGTTTCAATTATAGAAAATAAATAAATCCCAGATTCCAGGGCCTCAGCTTGGGTCACCGGGTGGCGTGGCCAGCTTGCAAACCTGTTTTATATTTTGTTGTATAGTCTCTCTCATTTGTGTGCGGCCTCTTCCAGAACCCAAACCCTGAACCTGAACCCTGAACCACGTGGGACCTGGGGGGGACTCTCACAACGTGTGCCTTCGACGTGGGACCTCTGGAGGGGATGATATTTCCCCTAGAGTGAAGAAAGGAAGAATACACCAAAAAGGTGGGGAAAAATTCACCAAAAAGGTGGGGAAGAATTAACCGAAAAAGTGGGGAAGAATTCATCGTATAGGTGAGGGAAATTCACTGCATGCAAAGCCCACGATCAGCTTCAGAAGTCGTGATCTGTAAGTAGGGTGGGAACGTCTTTTTCAGCAAGGCTAATGGGGCAGAATTAGGTTATAAAGTAAACTATTATAGACTTTTGGTTTGTATGCTTAAGGAATGTGGTTACTTGTTCAAATTAAAATCTTAATTTGTATTTCGAATCTAAAATCTGTAATAAGAAATGAAACCCTGCTGCTGAAACTGCCTCTGGTGCAGAAAAATTCAAAGATGGCAGGAGAGGGCAGGGCTATCCCCTCTCCCGCTATGAGATTACTTAAAGTTTTGTTTAAAAATTATAGAAGAACTCACAGGGAAATGCAAAATTTGGCCAAATTGGGTGCTAGTAATTACTTTGGAAAGCAAAAAAGAAAGAAAAAATTTAAGATCTGTCTTTATCTATTAAGCATGAAAAGATACACAGTCAGATCTGTTACTGAAAACTTCCCCCATAGCAAGCAAGATGTGGGGGAAGGGAGACACGTGGCAAGCCAATATGGAAGTCCACTCTCCCAGTATGCTAATTTAAAGAGTCCTTTCTCACCATGAAAAAGTCTTCTCACCTTAAAAATTTAGAAATGCATCTGGGATATCTGTGCATGTGTAAGAGAAAAGCTAGTGTAAGACAAAATGTGCGCACGGTCCAATTTCGGATATTATTAGGTCTTAAACTGTACTTGACTCTTTACAAGGGCTACAGAAATGAAAAACACAAGACTGTTTTTTTCCTGAGAAAAATGGCAGATTTAACCAAAAGGAAAGAACACAGGCTAGTTCCAGCAGCAGATTCGCATTTCCATAATAAAGAGTGATTTTTAATATGCTAATGGAATGTGTTCAAAAGTTAATTTTAAAGACTTCCAAAAAATCAGTAAATTATGTGTTACAAAAGAATTTATCCAAAGTAAATGCCTTAAAATAATTGGAATTGGATTTGAATGTCAAAAATCGTTGAAAAATAATTATAAAGATCAAGTAACACAGGAAGACTGGCTATGCCCTTTGTTAATGGAGGAAGGGGTAGTCGCCCTTCCCCCAGCAGACAGGTAAATCAACTTGCCAGCAGTAGCCATCCTTTAAGGACAATTTTTCATTTTTTTCATTACGGTATTATATGTGTACATATCTTACCATTGTCCCCCCCACCTCACTCCCATACATGCCTTCACTCCCCAGTGTTTTGCTTCCATTGGTTAGGTTATATGCATGCATACAAGTCCTTCGGTTGTTCTCTTATCTCCCCCACCTCTCCCTAACCTTCCCACTGTAATTTGACAGTCTGTTTGATGCTTTACTGCCTCTGTAGCTATCTTTTTCTTCATCACTTTATAATGTTCTTTATTATCCATAAATGAGTGAGATCATGTGGTATTTTTCTTGCATTGACTGGCTTATTTCACTTAGCATAATGTTCTCCTGTTCCATTCAGGTTGCTGTAAATGGTAAGAATTCTTTCCTTTTTATGGCAGCACTAGAGGCCCGGTGCACAGAGGGGGGTTGTCCCTCAGCCCAACCTGTACCCTCTCCAATCTGGGATCCCTCGAGGGATGTCCGACTGCCCGTTTAGGCCCGATCCCTCTCACAATCCAGGACTGCTGGCTCCCAACTGCTTGCCTGCCTGCCTTCCTGATTGCCCCTAACCGCTTCTGCCTGCCAGCCTGATCACGCCCAAACCACTCTGCTGCCAGCCTGTTTGCCCCAAACTTCCCTCCTCTGCCGGCCTGGTCACCACTAACTGCCTTCTCCTGCAGGGTTGATCACCTCCAACTGCCCTCCCTTGCAAGCCTGGTCCTTCTCAACTGCCCTCCCTTGCAGTCCTGGTCCTTCTCAACTGCCCTCCCTTGCAGGCCGGGTGCCTCCCAACTTCCCTCTCCTGCTGGCCATCTTGTGGTGGCCATCTTGTGTCCACATGGGGGCAGGATCTTTGACCACATGGGGGCAGTTATATTGGGTGTTGCAGTGATGAGCAATCTGCATATTACTCTTTTATTAGATAGGATAGAGGCCTGGTTCAGGGGTGGGGGCCAGCTGGTTTGCCCTGAAGGGTGTCCCGGATCAGGTGGGGGTTCCCTTGGGGTGTGGGGCGGCCTGAGTGAGGGGCCTGTGGTAGTTTTCAGGCCGGCCATGCCCCCTGGCAACCCAAGCAGAGGCCCTGGTATCTGGAATTTATTTTCCTTCTACAATTGAAACTTTGTAGCCTGGAGCGGAGCCAAGCCTGGGGTTCCCTCCAAGGCCAGCAGCCATTTGTGTTGGGGTTATAATTGAAACTTTGTTGCCTTAAGCGGGTGGGCCCGGCCAGGGTGTGCGGAAACTTTGCTTCTCCTGTTGCCGGCGGCAAACCTGGCCTGCTCTCTCAAGCTCCATTCTGCCTCCATTTGTTTGAATTTGTTTACCTTCTGTAATTGAAACTTTGTAGCTTGAGTGGAAGCTTAGACCTGGCAAGGGCAGGCGGAAAGCTTGGCTTCCTCTGTTACCTAAGAAACCTTGCTCTCTGTGGCTGTAGCCATCTTGGTTTGGGTTAATTTGCATACTTGCTCTGATTGGATGGTGGGCGTGGCTTGTGGGTGTGTCGGAGGTATGGTCAATTTGCATATTTGTCTATTATTAGATAGGATAGTATTCCATTGTGTAGATGTACCATGGTTTTCTGATCCAGTCATCTGCTGACGGACACTTAGACTATTTCGAAATCTTAGCTATTGTGAATTGTGCTGCTAAGAACATAAGGGTGCATATATCCTTTCAAATTGGTGTTTCCAGTTTCTTAGGATATATTCCTAGGAGTGGGATTACTGGGTCCAATGGGAGTTCCATTTTCAGTTTTTTGAGGAAACTCCATACTGTTCTCCACAGTGGCTGCACCAGTCTGCATTCCCACCAGCAGTGCAAAAGAGTTCCTTTTTGTCCGCATCCTTACCAGCACTTGTCCTTTGTTGATTTGTTGATGATAGCCATTCTGATAGGTGTGAGATGGTACCACATTGTTGTTTTGATTTGCATCTCTCGGATAATTAGTGACTTTGAGCATGTTTTCATGTGTCTCTTGGTCTTCCTTCTGTCTTCTTTCGAAAAGTGTCTACTTAGATCAGTTGCCCATTTTTTGATTGGGTTGTTTATCTTTCTTTTCTTAAGTAGTATGAGTTCCCTGTAGATGTTGGAGATTAAACCCTTATAGTTGATATCATTGGCCAATATGTCCTCCCATGCAGTGGGCTTTCTTATTGTTTTATTGATGATTTCCTTTGCTGTGCAAAAGCTTTTTATTTTGATGTAGTCCCATTTGTTTATTTTCTCTTTAGTTTCCATTGCCCTAGGAGCAGTATCAGCGAAGAAGTTCCTTCAGCATATGTCTGAGATTTTGTTGCCTGTGGATTCCTCTAGTATTTTTATGGTTTCCTGTCTAATATTTAAGTCCTTTATCAATTTTAAGTTTATTTTTGTGTATGGTGAAAGTTGGTGATCTAGTTTCATTTTTTTTTTCATGTATCTGTCCAATTTTCCCAACACCATTTATTGAAGACTCCATTGTAGGTTCTTGACTCCATTGTATGTTCATGCCTCCTTTGTCAAATATTAATTGAGCATAGTGGTTTGGGTCGATTTCTGGATTCTCTATTCTTTTCCATTGATCTATATGTCTGTTCTTGTGCCAGTACCAGGCTGTTTTAAGAACAGTGCTTTGTAATACAGCTTGATGTCTAGTATTGAGATCTGCCCTACTTTGTTCTTCTTTCTCAGGATTGCCGTGGCTATTCAGGGTCTTTTTTTATTCCAGATGAATTTTTTTAAGTTTCGTTCTAGGTCTGTGAAATATGCCATTGGTATTTTAATGGGGAGTGCATAGAATCTATAGATTTCTTTGGGTAGTATGGACATTTTGATGATGTTGATTCTACCAATCCATGAACACGGTATGTTCTTCATCTGTTTATGTCTTCTTCTATCTCTTTTTTCAGTGTCCTGTAGTTTTCCGCATATAGGTCTTTTACCTACTTGGTTAAGTTTATTCCTAGGTATCATAATTTTTTTGGTGCGATGGTAAATGGGATTGATTTTTTAGTCTCTCTTTCTGTAAGTTCATTATTGGTGTATAAGAATGCCATAGATTTCTTGGCATTAATTTTGTATTCTGCTACCTTGCCAAATTCATTTATTAAGTCTATTAATTTTTTGATGGAGTCTTTAGTGTTTTCTATATACAGTATCATGTCATCCGCGAATAAGGACAGTTTTACTTCTTTTTTTCCAACTTGGATGCCTTTTTTCTTCTTGTCTGATTGCAATGGCTAGTACTTCCAGCACTATGTTGAACAGAAGTGGTGAGAGTGGGCATCTATGTCTTGTTCCTGTTCTTAGAGGAAATGGTTTTAGTTTATGCCCATTGAGTATGATGTTGGCTGTAGGTTTGTCATATATGGCTTTTATGATGTTGAGGTATGATCCTTCTATTTCCACCTTGCTGAGAGTTTTTATCAAGAAAGGGTGTTGGATTTTGTCAAATGCTTTTTCTGCATCAATTGATATGACTATATGATTTTTATCTCTCAGTTTGTTTATGTGATGTATTACGTTTATTGATTTGCAGGTATTATACCATCCTTGCATGCCCAGGATAAATCCTACTTAGTCATGGTGTATGATCTTTCTGATGTACTGCTGGAGCCGATTTGCTAGAATTTTGTTGAGAATTTTGGCATCTATGTTCATGAGGGATATTGGACTCTTTCATTGTGTTGTCTTTATCTGCTTATGGTATTAGGGTGATGCTGGATTCATAGAAGAAGTTTGGAAGTGTTCCTTCCTCTTGAATTTTTTAGAATAGTCTGAGGAGGATAGGTTTTAGTGCTCCCTTGAATGTTTGGTAAAATTCCCCTCTGAAGCCGTCTGGCCCTGGGCTTTTGTTTGATGGAAGCTTTTTGATGACTGCTTCAATTTCTTCCATAGTTCCCAGCCTATTGAGATCCTTAGAATCTTCCTGAGTTAGTTGTGGAAGGTTGTCTTTTTCTAGGAATGTGCCCATTTACTCTAGGTTGTCTAGTTTGTTAGAATAGAGTTATTCATAGTATTTTTTAACAATCTTTTGTATTTCTGTGGGGTCTGTTGTTATTTCATCTCTTTCATTTCTGATTTTGTTTATTTGGGTCCTCTGTCTTTGCTTCTTGGTGAGCCTGGCTAGAGGTTCTTCAATCTTATTTATCCTTTCGAAGAACAAGCTCTTGGTTTTGTTGATCTTTTGTATTGTTTTTTTTTTTGTCTCTATGTCATTCATTTCTTCTCTGATCTCTATGATTTCCTTCCTTCTGCTCACTGTGGGCTTTTCTTGTTGCTCTCTTTCTAATTCTCTGAGTCAGATGATTTATTACCATTTTTTCTTGAGTTAGGCCTGTAGAGCTATAAACTTCCCTTTCAGGACTGCTTTCATTGTGTCCCATAGGATTTGCAATGTTGTGTTTTTATTGTCATTAGTCTCCAGGATATTTTTAATTTCTTCTTTGATCTCATTGATAACCCAATCATTTTTTAGTAGCATGCTATTCAGCTTCCAAGTGTTTTGTTTTTATGGAGTGTTTTTATTGTAGTTTATTTCTAATATTATGCCATTGTGGTCTGAGAAAATGTTTGATAGGATTTCAATCTTTTTGTATTTGGGGAGACTTTGCTTGTGACTCAATATGTGGTCTATATTTGAAAATTTCGCATGTGCACTTGAGAAGAACATATATCCCGTGGCTTTGGGGTGAAATGTTCTGAAGATGTCAATTAGGTCCATCTGATCAAGTATGTCATTTAGAGTTGTGCCAGAAACCGGTCATTGTCACTAAAAGAGAAATGTGAACAGTGAATCCAGGAGGCTGGTCAACCTTAATTGCTCTGAATGGTCGGAGTTAATCACTCACTGTTTAGTTGAGACATTTGTAGTTAAAGCAGCCTCCACCAGTTAGTCATATGTAAATTCTTGCTGATTGGCTATTATTGGAATTTCCTGCCTAAAGGATATGGGTGTATCTCATAACCTTAATGAAAGGGATAGAAAGACCAAAGCAAGGCGGTAGTCCTCCCCCTAGAGGTGGACTCCCTCCTGGCCCCCAATATTCTCAAATTAATATGTTTCTAGTCTCTATTCATTTGTGTGTGGCATTCTCAAGAACCCGAACCCTGAACCGGAACCCTGAACCACACAGGACGTGAAAGGGATTCCGACAGATTTGCTGTTTCTTTGCTGTTTTTTTGTCTAGATGATTTATCCAGTGATGTCAGTGGTCTATTAATGTCCCCTACTATGATTGTATTGATGTCAATCTCTCCCTTGATATATTCCAGGATATTTTTTATGTATTTGGGTGTTCCTACATTGGGTGCTTATATGTTTACCAAAGTTATATCATCTTGTTGAATTGCCTCCTTTAGTATTATGTGGTGGACTTCCTTATCTCTTATTATGACCTTTACTTTGAGGTCTATTTTATCAGAAATAAGTATCGCAATCCCAGCTTTTTTCTCATTTCCATTTGCCTGAAAAATGGTTTTCCATCCCTTCACTTTCAGTCTGTGTGAATCCTTTGCTCTGAGGTGGGTTTCTTGTAGACAGCAAATATATGGGTCATGTTTTCTTATCCATTCAGTTACCCTATGTATTTTGATTGGTGCATGTAATCCATTTATGTTATTATTGACAAGTACATGTTTGTTGTCATATTTTTCCTTAGTGTTGTGTTTCTTCTTGCCTATCTCTTTCTCCTTTTTACAGCAGTCCCTTTAGCAATTTTTGCGTTGCTGGCTTGGTAGTGATAAACTCTCTTAGTCCTTTTTTGTCTGTGAAGCTTTTGATTCCACCTTCAATTTTGAATGATAGCCTTGCTGGGTATAGTATTCTTGGATTCATTCCTTTGCTTTGCATCACTTTGTATATTTCATTCCATTCCCTTTTGGCCTGGTGTGTTTCTGTTGAGAAATCAGTTGATATTGTAATAGAAGATCCCTTGTAAGTAATTTTATTTCTCTCTTTGGCAGCCTTTAAGATTCTTACTTTGTCGTTGGTGTTCGCGAATTTAATTATGATGTGTCTTGGTGTTGGTCTTTTCGGGTTCAACTTGTTTGGGACACTGTGTACTTCTTGGACTTGCATAGTTTTTTTCTTGCTAATATCAGGGAAGTTTTCTGTCATTATTTCTTCAAACAAGTTTTGTATTCCTTGCTTCACTTCCTCTCCTTCTGATATCGCTATTATGCGAATGTTGTGTCGTTTGGTGTTGTCCCAAAGCTCCCTTAGGCTCTCCTCTTGCTTTTTAAGTCTTCTTTCCAGTTGCTGCTGTGTTTGTGTGTTTTTTCCTACCTTGTCCTATAATTTGCTGATGCGGTCCTCAGCCTCATCTAATCTACTGTTTAAGCCTTTCATTGTGTTCTTTATTGTAGCTATGTCGTTCTTCATCTCCTCCTGGTTTCTTTTCATGTAGGTGACATTCTCATTCAGCTCCTTATAGTTCTCATTGAGTTGTGTGTATTTGTCATCCAGCCGTTTAAACATCCTTATAACCATTACTCTGAATTCTATCTCTGATAAGCTGCTAGCCTCAAATTCATTTAATTCCCTTTCTGGAGATTTTTCTTTTTCTTTCCTTTGGGGATTGCTTTTTTGTCTTCCCATGTTTTCCTGTACAGTTTTAATTGTAGATCCAATTGCTTTGCTACCCAGGTTCTTTTGGGGATGGTGCTACTGGCGTAATCTCTCAGTTCTCCTAGGCTTGTTAATCTAGTGTAGCTCCCTACTTGAGCTATTTGGATTCTCTTGATGTAGGCCTGCGAGCTTGAGAGGCACAACTGCGTTGTCTAGAAGTCAGCTGCTGTGGAGGGGAGTGTCCCAATCTTTGCTGTCTTGCACCCTTAAATGTAGTCACACGTGCCCATCAGGGACTCACAGTGGCCCCCAGGAACCTCCATTGGGGTTATGGGGCTCTGGGGCCTGCTATTTCGAAAGGCGTGACTGTGGTGCCCATAGTTCTGCAGTCGTGGGGTGGGCAAACCCAGCTTTTGCTCTTCCACGTGTGGTGGATTGGATCTTATTCCCAGTGGCGGCTCACAGGAACCTTGGTACATTTGCCATCAAGGTGCACTGAAGGACTCTGAAGGGCCCTGGCAGTGTAGCTGTGCAATTGATGTGCCTGTGGGCTGGTATCCAGGCTAAGTGAATTCAAAACTTGTACTGCTGGAGGGGAGTGCGCCCCCCACTTGTTCAAGATCGCACCCAAGGAGAGGTCACAGTGGCTCCCACTAGCGCCCTGTGGGTAGATGGGCTCTGGGTGCCTGACTATTGGAACTTCACCTCTGTGGCGGTGCACCTTCCAGGTGCAGAGTTCTGATGCACTCTGAGGGTTCCTAGCACCCTGGTTGATCCAGGTGAATGTGGGCAATTATCCAGGGAATAGGGAATTCAGAATTTCTACTGCAGGGCCACGAACACCTATATAGAATCACACCTTTAGGGGCTCTCGGCGGCTCCCAAGTGCTGCCTAAGGAGTGGAGTGTCCTGGCTACCTGCATGGCTGGAGATGCACAGATCTGGCTGCAAACTCACTAATCTAGCTAGAAATGTGCGAACCCTTGGGGGCTCTGAGCGGCTCCCAAGTGCTGCCTAAGGAGTGGAGTTTCCTGGCTACATACACGGCTGGAAACATGCTAATCCAGAGTTCTGCTTCTGGGGAGGGGGAGGATGCACTTACAGCTGCCGAGCGGTGTACGTTTGGAGGTAGAGGTCCCAGGGTCTGCAGGACTGCAGCTGGGGTAGCAGGATATTGGTTGGAGTTGCTGCTAGGTCGTGGGGCACTTCCAAGGCCTGTCTTGTTGTTGGTATTGATAAGTTCCTAAAAAAGGCCATTCTCCCCTTAAAGATGGTGTGGTCTCCATGCTTGAGACCCGCCGTCCAGGGAGTACCTGCAATGGTGGTAGTTTTTTCCTTGTCAAGGAGAGCCTGTCTACCAGCCCCTGCTGCTTCTATGAGATTTAACTTTCCCTCACTCACTCACACACACTCCATGCACATCCACACACACTCCTTTCATAACCTGACTCACTCACTTCTTCTCCCTCACCTCCGTCCTGCCAGCCGCCATCTTCCCCTCTCCCTTGTTGATGGTTTCTTTTGCTGTCAAAAAATGTTTTTTATTTTGATGTAGTCCCATTTGTTTATTTTCACGTAAGCTTCCGTTGCCCAAGGAGCAGTATCAGTGAAGTTCTTTCAGCATATGTCTGAGATAATTCTGCCTGTGGATTCCTCAGTATTTTTATGGTTTCCCATCTTATGTTTAAGTCCTGTATCCATTTTGAGTATATATTTGTGTATAGTGTAAGTTGGTGATCTAGTTTCATTTTTTTGCATGTATTTGTCCAATATTCCCAACACCATTTATTGAAGAGACTGTCTTGACTCCATTGTATGTTCATGCCTCCTTAGTCAAATATTAATAGAGCCTAGTGGTATGGGTCAATATCTGGATTCTCTATTCTATTCCATTGGTCTATATGGATGTTATTGTGCCAGTAACAGGCTGTTTTGATAACAGTGGCTTTGTAATACAGCTTGAAATCTGGTATTGAGATTCTTCCTACTTTGTTCTTCTTTCTCAGGATTGTTGTGGCTATTCGGTGCCTTTTTTTATTCCAGATGAATTATTGGAGAGTTCTTTCTAGGTCTGTGAAATATGCTGTTGGTATTTTAATGGGGAGTGCATTGAATCTAAAGATTGCTTTGGGTAGTATGGACATTTTAATGATGTTGATACTACCAATCCATGAACATGGTATGTTCTTCCATCTGTTTCCATCTTCCTCTATCTCTTTTTTCAGTGTTCTGTAGTTTTCCGCATATAGGTCTTTTACCTACGTAGTTAAGTTTATTCCTAGGTATCTTAATTTTTTTAGTGTGATGGTAAATGGGATTTCTTTTTTAGTCTTTCTTTCTGTAAGTTCACTATTGGTGTATAGAAATGCCATATATTTCTTGGCATTAATTTTGTATCCTGCTAAATTGCCGAATTGATTTATTAAGTCTATTAGTTTTTTGATGGAGTCTTTTGGGTTATTTATGTACAATATCATGTCATCTGCAAATAAGGACAGCTTTACTTCTTGTTTTACAATTTGGATGCCTTTTATTTCTTTTTCTTGTCTGGTCTCAATGGCTAATACTTCCAGTACTATGTCAAACAGGAGTGGTGAGAGTGGGCATCCCTGTCTTGTTCCTGTTCTTAGGGGAAATGGTTTCAGTTTTTGCCCATTCAGTATGATGTTAGCTGTGGGTTCATCATATATTGCTTTTATTATGTTGAGGTATGAACCTTCTATTCCCAACTTGCTGAGAGTTTTTATCAAGAAAGGGTGTTGGATTTTGTCAAATGCTTTTTCTGCATCAATTGATATGACTATGTGATTTTTATCTCTCAATTTGTTTATGTGATGTATCATGTTTATTGATTTGCGGATATTGAACCATGCTTGCATTCCTGGGAAAAATCCTACTTGGTCATGGTGTATGATCTTTTTGATGTACTGCTGGATTCGATTTGCTAGAATTTTGTTGAAGATTTTGTCATCTATGTTCATGAGGGATGTTGGTCTGAAATTCTCTTCCATTGTGTTGTCTTTATCTGCTTTTGGTATTAGGGTGATGATGGATATAGAAGGAGCTTTGAAGTATTCCTTCCTCTTGAATTTTTTGGAATAGTCTGAGGAAGATAGGTTTTAGTTTTTCCTTGAATGTTTGGTAAAACTCCCCTGTGAAGCCGTCTGGCCCCAGGCTTTGGTTTCCCGGAAGCTTTTTGATGACTGCTTCAATTTCTTCCATAGTTACGGGCCTGTTGATCTGTTTAGATTCTTCCTGATTGAGTTTTGGAAGGTTATATTTTTCTAGGAATATGTCCATTTCCTCCAAGTTGTCCAGTTTGTTGGAATAAAATTGTTTGTAGTATTTTTTAACAATCTTTTGTATTTCGGCGGGGTCAGTTATTATTTCACCTCTTTCATTTCTGATTTTTTTTATTTGGGTCCTCTCTCTTTGCTTCTTGGTGAGGCTGGATAGAGGTTCATCAATCTTGTTTATCCTTTCAAGTAACCAGCTCTTGGTTTTGTCGATCTTTTGTATTGTTTCTTTGGTCTCTTTGTCATTTATCTTCTCTCTGATCTTTATTTCCTTCTTTCTGCTTACACTGGGCCTTTTTTTTGCTCTCTTTCTATCTCTTTGGGTTGTAGGGTTAGGTAATTTATTACCATTGTTTCTTGTTTTTTTGCAGTAGACTTGTAGAGCTATGAACTTCCCTCTCAAGACTGCTTTTTCTGTGTCCCATAGATTTTGGATTGTTGTGTTTTCATTGTCATTTATTGCCATGATGTTTTTTATTTCTTCCTTGGTCTCTCTGGTAACCCAGTCATTCTTTAATAGCATGCTGTTTAGTCTCCATGTGTTTGATATCTTTGGATTGTTTTTATTGTAGTTGATTTCCAGTTTTCTGTCACTGTGA
>JAJQQW010001123.1:0-12163 GCA_025583905.1 Ia io
CAGAGGGTCTGGGGCCATTGGGGCTCTAAGTGGGGGAAGGATGTGTAATTCAACAGAAGGACCCAAAAGAGTGCCTGGAAGTTCAAATCAGGAGGGCATCCACAGATGGGGCCCCATCAGTTGCCTCAAAATGGGGTAAGGGCACCCCATTTTTAGTAGGGGGCTTAAAAAGGATTGGGTGAAGTTCCTAGGGTCTTCTTTTCAAAAAAAATTATTTTTTGAAATAACATTTTAGAACTTACATAAGTGGATAAACTTGCCTACAAAGAAAAACAGGATTTAATTCCCCCATATCCTTTCTTTTTCTAACTTTTGGCCCAAGATTAACATTTCAAATAGTAACCATTGATAAAATAAATAACTTAACCGGAAAAAATTTACATTGGATGATTTTACTTTTAACTATGATATATTTGCATTTTTTACAACCAGAAACAAATATTTTTTTTTCTGGGGGGAGTGCTTCTTTTTTTGTGGCTTCCAAAAAAATTGTGCTAGGGGTTTTGGGGGGTTGTATCCCCTGGCTTTAGGAAGTGTTTTCAATTTTTTTTGATTAAAAAGACTTGCCAGGCCCCCCAGCCCACCCAATGCGCCCTAACTTGGCCTGATCACAGTTATTCCTTGGTGAGCTAGTATATTTGAAATACTGTGGCATTTCATAGTGGTGTAGTTGTCCATTGACCACCAGGGGTAGAGCCACACTAAATTAACTAACTCTCTGATGGAAGATCCCTTTTTCATTCTAACAAATAAACACCAGGAAAAGAATGGGGGAAACACTCCATCAGTCTTTTATGGGTTACTCCTCAAAATTAACAGGAGAAATGTACTAAGAAGGTGGGATAGAATTTCCCTGGGAAGGGTTTTTTTCAAGTTGAAAGATAAGTTTGGAAAACTAAGCCCAAGAGCCCATGGGAAGTTTTATTTCCCTTTCTATGGGCCTTCCAAAGGGGAAATGCTAAATTGAAAAAAAATCCTTTGGAAAAACTGTGGAAAACCTTTATGGGAAATTACTAAAAAAAAGAGATTCACACGGTATTTTTGAGAGTGGGTTGGGACCAAACTTAAGAATAAGAAAGTACCCCTTCCCAAAAAACACTTTTTGAGGTTTTTAGTTATTTTACTATTGGTTTTAATTTGGTTAAACTTAGAGGCCCCCGGGTGCCAATGACAATTCCCAGGCTCTTGGGTAAATGATGGGGGGACGGGTCCCCTCCCCTCTGGTCCCGGCCTGTTGGCACCGCTCGCAGTTTTTGGGATAGCCTCTCAGGGGGAATGTCCCAATAAAACTTGAAAAGGTCTTCAAGTGCCCCAATACCCAATCGGGCCTTAAAACCCTAAACCGGCAAAAGTATGGGACCCAGCCCTTTTAAGTGCCATGCCGGCGGACGGGTTAATGAGGGGGGATCGAGGAGGCTTCCCATCACCCCGCTCCTGCCACTCGAGCCAGCTGTGAGCTCAAGGATTCAGGAAGCTTTTCCCTGGGCAAAAGTTTTTTAGCTCCCCCTGTTTGGGGAGTTTTGGGCACTGGGGTGACCTACCAGGGGCCAGCTCCCACTGAGGTTTGAAGCCCAACCTGCACCCCCCCGGTTAGGGTCACACAAGTGGTGCTATCATGCAGGCTAAACCCATCCCGCTCGCCTCCACTGTTTCCGGTTTGAATTTGCCATATTAGGGTGTTTTAAATTATAAAATAGGAAAATTACAGATACACCTTTTTATATTTTTTTTTGTATTAAGTTGGCAAATTCAAATTATTAGTGTAACACCAGGGAACTAATTTTTCAAACCAGAATGATATAGGTTTTATTGCCTGGTTTTCTAAAGGAAAAGTTTGTTAAAAAATGTATGAAAATAGTTGACTAAACATATAATAAAAAGGGTCAGGGGCTTTTTATACACCAATAATTATAAAAATGGATTTCCAGGTTAAAAAAGAAGGTAAAAATATCCTTTATTTTTTTAAAATTTGGGTTTTTTATTTTATTTTTTTTCACCTGTGACCATTAATATAATTATCCAACCCTACCCTTTTAAAAAAAATATAATATAACTTGAATTGTCAGGAGAGGGTAAAATGGAAGGGGAGAGGAGAAGAATGAGAGAGATAGGCCACATCCCCAATGATTGGGAAAAAAGAGGGAGGTCATTGATTTGGCCTGGCCTTCTTTGCAAACTGGGGGCCTCTTTACACTTGTGGGGTATGAAAAAGCCGGTGCAAACCCCGAGCTTTGTGCCCTGGACCATGAAATCGATACCCACTGAACCTCCCCTGGTTCATTTTAAGGTTGATGCCTCAAACCCACTAAAGCCCAGATGCTTCGGCTGGGCCCCCTCCCCCCCACCCCCCTTTTATCTTGGTTTATCTAAACTGGGGAAATCAATCTTTTTCAAATTAACTTTTTATATATATCACAATATAATTACATTTTAAAAGGAAGTGCGTAAACATTTATTAATAGACTATTATGTCCCCCTGGAGGAGTGGTAAAAGTTCAGAGACTCTCTTTATGAGTGTCCCCCTACCCCCTAAAATTACACTATTATATTTTAAGAAAATAAATCCCAAGGTAATTTACTTAAAGTTTAAATACCATATTTTATACCCACAATTCATACCCCGCCTTATTGGGAAATCCCACACCATGGGTCTCCCAACCTATGATAGAAAACACCCAAAAGGAGGCAGCAGCAAGGCAAGACTCCCTTTCCCTTCCAGCCTGGTGGCTTGAAAAAGCCTTCCCCTGGGTAAATTTTGCCCTCAAGTGGGGGGATTAAGGGTGGGGAACAAGAATCCACTGGTAAAAGTTTAACCCTCCCGCACCTAGTTGAATACTTACTATCTATCATTGTTACAAAACAGAAGTAATTGAGCCCTGGTAGCCTGGGGAAAAGCTTTGGAAAAGTCTCCCTGCTTTCTACCCCTTTCCCCTCATGGGCCCAAGAATGTGGGGATCCCCCCATAAAAATAAGCCCATTCTTTTTCTTGTCCCTCCTGGTGAAATCAAAACGATTGGGATTTTATAGGCGGGGACTTAGAACGGGAATAAAGCCTGATGATCTAAGTTTTGCCTGGATAAAATTATGCACGACCCAGATCTTGGGTCAAAGATGAACCCAACTAAGAGTGTTGGCCCCCTACCCTAAAGAGAGAAGAGAGATAGGGCCACTTTGGAGCTGTGAAGTGTGCCATTCCCCTGAATAAGCCCACTTGCCTGAAAGCAAAGCAGAGTGGGTGCGCACTCTGAGGATGGTCCAAATTAACCATCTTGCATCAACACCAACAACAGTTCCCCCCCCATTCCCCGCTATTGGGAAGGGCCTATGTCCCATCCCGGACCTGATCGTGGGTCCGTGGTGTGAGTTAATAAGTCAATTAGTATTGGCACAGTTGTCCAAATGAATCGGGCTTTAGCGTTAAATTATTATTGGTTTTTGGTAAAAATCCTAATTGTTTTCCCCAGGAGAGGAACGGTATAGGGAGACTTGGCCCCCTGATAAATTTTTTTTACCAATAATAATGTTTTCAAACAAAAACACATAAAAATGAGTTTTTTTTTATGAATCTTCCCCCTCCACTTCTCCCCCAACATTCTGAAAACAGGACCCTTATTAAAAAATAGTCAATTGTGGTGAATGAATATAAAGAAAAACCCCCATATTAAAAAAAGGAAGCCACAGGAGTGGACATATATCGGTAAAAACGGTTATGGAAAATTGAAGTACAAGCAGCTGGGGTGGGCTCCTTGGTGGATCTTGCCCACCTGTATAAAGAATTTGGCCCCCCCGTGATTACGGGGTGAAAGCCCCCACACAGCCCCCCCGCACTGCCTTTAAAGGTCCCCACGGAAAGGGTTATCCCCCCACCCCCCAACAACTTAGCCCATGGAGCTCCTCCTCAGGGGAGAGAAGAGAATGGGAAAGCAATGAAGGAACATGGGGTTTTTTGTTTTACACCTTTTCACAAAGAAGTTTCAAAAATAAACTGGGCCCAACCCCATTTAATTATTCCGCACACATCATCTGAACCTGTCCCCCAGTTGAAAGTGTAAAAAAATTGAGGGGGAACCAAATAACAAATTTCCAATAAATCCACCCCTGGAACTACTATTTTTGGGGAAAGCCTCAGGTGGAAATTTAAGAAAAAGTCAGGGTTCCAATTTTTTTTGTACTAAGCCCCCAAAGCTTTGGGAAGAAACGTTACGTTTTTATTTGTTTACATGAGGGGGCCAAAGAAAAGGACTGCTGAAAATAGGTTTTTAAAAATTCTTTTCCTAAATGCCAAAAAAAGGCCCAAGGAATTCTGACCGAATCCAGGCACTTTTTTCTTTACCAGCCAATTTGGCCCCCATAAAAGGAGGGGACCCCACTGTGTTTTGGCCCCGAAGCAAATTATAATTTTTCCTGTCAAAATAAAACCAAGCTCGTCCCCCCCCCCCTCCCCCAATTGGGAGAACGAATTTACCATTATGTGGTTTTTAGTGATACCAATACCCCCTGGAAACAGATGGGCCCCCTGAAGCATTCTATTAAATGTGTGGCAGACAAAGAAAAAGTTTGGGGGGATAAGGTAAAAAATCAATTGCAGAATTGTATGGAATGGGGAGGTATTTTTTTTAAATAAACTGGAAAATCCCCACAATCTCTACTGGGTTCCACCCTGGCAGCTAATAAATCTGGATTGAAATAGACAGAGAAACAGTGGGTGGACATCCTTCATACAATCTAAAAAATATTGGTAAAATTTTAATCCATTAATCCAAGTGTGTGTGCTCCGTTATGTTTAATGTATTGTGCCCCAATAGTGGCCAAAAACCCACTTTCTAGGCCCCCCGAGGAAATATTGTGGAAAGATTTCAAGGGCCAACCCAACCTAGGCTTCTACTGAGGGTTTTGAGAAACCAGGTTGGTTTCCAATTGAAATTTTATTTTAAGCACCCAATCCCATTTTGTTTGTGTTTTTTCAAAATTGTATATTCCACGGGGAAAAACTAAATCAAGTGGTGAAAGGTTGGTTTTATGGGGGTGGGAATAATTGAGGGTGGAAAGCTTGTAAAAGCCAGGGTGACCCTGCTTCCAAACCCCCAGCTCCATCCTATCCCACCCCTCCAGGTTTTATCATTCAAAAAGGACTTCCCCCACTTTTTGGCCCATAAAAAAATGTTATTATGAATTATTTCCTATATCAGTGGGGTCCCGGCGGCAAAAAACCAGGCCAAGCCTTTCACCGAAGGGGGGGCCAACAATGCGGCCTCCTTTTTGGCCCCCCCTATGCATTGTGGCCACCTTCATCCCACAAAATTTAACCCAACGGCCCTGGGGGCTAGTCCCCCCCCCTAATTGAAGGAAAAAAGAATTGGGCGTTTTAAGGGTTAGAAGAAGTTTAAGGTTTATTAAAAAACTTTTTGGGGACCTTCCTCAAAAAGGAAAAATTTACCCAATTCGTTTAGTTACTGTTTTGATAAATTTTGGGCTCTGTTGTATGTCACCCTAATGATGTTTATTGCACGGGGACCCACAATGTTGTTCGGGACCCACTTTCAAGGAGGCCAATAAGAGCCCGTCATGTGGGGGACCCTCGCAAAAGCCAGTGTTTATGCTCCGACCCTACTGTTCCCCCCCTAATAATGTGATTTTTAAAAAAGAGTTATGAGAGGGATAAGAACGAGAGCGGGTCAGAATCAGGGACTCCAAACCCCTCTATTGAATGCAAGAAGAAAAACCAAATATCCTTGAGCAACGAGAAAAAGCAGAAGGCCTTTCAGTGACACAACTTTTGGGGTGGACTAGTCCCCCTGTGGAGGAAGGAGTCCCCCCCAGCGGCTCTGTGGTTGAAAGGGCTTTTACCCAATAGTCCAGGTTATTTTTTTACCCAGTAGGATTTTTCAACCTTTCTTTCTTTTGCCCACCCCCGTTGCCGGTTGCTTGCCTCAGGAGTGGCAAAAAAAGGAGCCCTTTTTCTACCTGTATGAAGAGAAAAACCAAAGGCGGGTAGGCAAGTTTTGTCTTGCTCCAGCAAAAGAAACCTCCACCAGGGGACCCGCCGAAAGAGGGCCTGCCCAACTCCCCTTGCCTGGTTGGCCATCACTGGATGGAAGCTGAGGAGACCTAAGGCCCGGTTGGAAAATATATGTTTTTCCACGTATTTTCCTGCTTTTTTAGGGTTATTTGGTGTGAATTAAGGAGGGCAAAAAATATTTCCCCTGATCCATAAAGGGGGGAAAATTGCCTGGTGGGAGCTCCTTTTGTTGGGTGTGGCAACATCCCCTCCCATAGAAATTTGTTATGCCACCTCTGGCAATTCCTGAAGGAGTAATACTCAATTAATCATTGAGAAGTCCAGGTTATATTTTTTCCCCCATTGGGTCCCCTAATATTTATTTCTTGGTTGAAAAACTCCCTGGTATCCCTCCTATGATGGTAGTACCATGGGAGCTATATTAATAAAAAGTAAGGTGGGCTTCAAATTATATGGTGCAAAAATGCTGGATTCCCCCAATATGAACCTAGGGGTTGAAAGCGGGGATTTTCAAATAATCTAAAGATTGAAGAGAGGAACAAAGCAAATCAAATTCAGTGGTAATCAGAAATTTCCAGTTATGTTTGGCACAAATATTTAAGTAAGTTCAAGAGCCACCTCTTCTGTCACAATTCAGATTGTTGGTTCTTCTATAGATAAAGTAATACTTGTTAATTGTACAAACGGAAAAAAAAAATTTAAAATAAGTGGTAAGTTAAGGTGGGGGTAGGATCTTGAATGTAAAATGTAAAACCTATTTCCAAAAAATAACCAACCCCTTACAAAGGTCCATGTACAAGGGTCAACTTTTTTTCCCCCCCCTCCTCCCTCTGCTGTAGAGGTCAAGGGCCATGTGAAATTAATTTATAATTTGAGGAAACTTTCAATGAGGCCAGGAGAGTGGGCCATAAAGGTTTTGTTGGGGTTTACTCTGGTTTTTTGAAGAAACAGTAAATCCCTACCATGGGGAACCCCTTGGGGGGTATTCTCCTGTAGGGTGGAGGGACTAATCTATGGTTTCTAACAACAAGTCCTAAGGCCATAGCTGGGCCCAATTTTTTCAAATCATGCCATTTCCCCCCCCCAAATTTCCTAAATCCTGGGACCCCCTTTGAGCCCAATGGCCCAGGCCCCCTTTTGATCCATTTCCTAAAACATAAAAACTATCCATTTTCTTTCCTTTAATAAAAACTTTGGAAAAATGTAGGGCCAACCCCCATTTCTTTAACTTCCCCTACCCTAGAAGTGTCAAAAAAGCATAATTATTATGTGGACAAAAATCCCCCAAAGGTAAGAATATACTACTTTTTAATGGGAAACTTTGGGGGAAAAAGAAGAAGGAAGCCCCTAAAGTTTTTAAACTGAAAGGCAAGCACAAGAGGGGAATTTTTAAAAAAACATTGGGTGGGGAGGAGAGTAAGTAAGTTATTACTTTATTAACCAGGTCCAAAGAACATTTGTTACTCATTTATATTTAAATCATTTGGTTGAATGGAAATTTTACCTTGTATCTTGAGCCAACCCTTTTCCAGAAAGCTTTTTTCCTATGCTTAAAGATTAAGTGGGGCTTGTGACTCAGGGATAAATGTCCCATGGATTCATAGGAAGGTAATGGGCGAGAGGAGATTAAGTAGGGAATCCCCAATTTTATTCCTGGTATCTATTCCTCCCTCCCTGGCTTTGAATTAACCCTTCAGGGGGCACCAGTATGCTTGGGCAGAAAGAATGAACATGTATAATAAAAAACAAGCTTTTTTTTAAAGATTTGAAAAAAAAAAATCATTAGGAATAAAAGGAACAAAAATAACCATTGAAAAAGCCCCAGCAAGTCAAATACTTTTGGAAAAAGGAGATAATAGGCACCAAACTTTGCCCCAAAAATTTTTAATACCAACATGGCCCCATGGGAAAAGGATAGAAGGAAATTTAGGTTAATTGGGAGCCCTATTTTAGCCATCATCCACCCCAGGGGACCACCAGTTTTTACACATGGGATTTTTGAATTTTAAACCTTAATAAGACATAACATGCCTAAATTTGGCAAACCTATTGGGCCAATAAGGCAAAGGATCCCAAGTAAAAGTTATATCAAGTTTTAACAAAAAAGTGTGTTCCCTGAAAGTTTGATTCCCCAATCACCACCTCTTTGAGAGCTAATAAAGAGAAATCAACCCACCAACAGGTTTTCAAAGGCCCGAATCCTCTTTCCCCTGGGCCTTTTCTGCGAGGCATTAATAGCTTAAAGGTGGGAAAAAAGAGGGAGGGGAAAAGGGAAATTGGTAAAATTGTCCTTTAATCTGGCCAAGAAAGAATGCCAAGATTTTCCTGTGTTTTTTTGATTAAAATAAAGGGTATGAACAAAAACTGTTCCCCCCCCACATCCAGGTTGGGCTAATAATTTCCCCCACTAGCAAGGAAAGTACGGGGGGCTAGAAGGTTCCACCGAACATTTTTCCCCTTTGGAAAACACAATCCGTATTTTCTAACTTCCCTTCAAGACAAGAAAAAAGTGACCCTACCTTGGGGAGAGTTTTCCAGAGGAACGCTTACAATTTTTCAGGCTTTATTGTTTGAAAGTTCAGTCAGTAGAATTTCCACACATATTCCCAGGCCCCGGGTCCCCCTCTAAAGCCAGTATTAGACCCATATCATTGATTTAACAACCAGAAGACAAGAAAACCCATAGGCCCTTAGACGTTGACCCCCAATGTTGTTTTAAACAATCCTTCAAAAAATCATTGTCCGCCCCATAAACTCAGTGGCAACAGGAAAAACCCCATAAACCCCCACGGATTACCCACCTCCCCTAGGGGTCTGTTTCTTTTTGTGTGAAGACTCTCCCAGAAAAGTATTTTTACTGGCAGGATTATTACCCTCCATGTATATAAATGCCAGACTGTCTCCCTGTGGGGGGGTGTTTTTTTTTTGTCCACGGACACCACATTATCATTTAAACCACTTTGCTTCAACAAGGATTGGACATTGAACCCTATAAAAATTGGATAGAAAAGGGGGAACCACATGAATGCTTAACTAGAACCTGGAAGATGGGCCCCCTGCACTGCCATAACCTGATGATACCCCAAATGGAGGCCTGAGGATTTTAGAGCAGGACAGAACTTCCGCACTACACAGTAAGTAAAATGTAAAATTGTTCTTGAATTTTCTTCATAAGCAAGCCCAATGCGAAGGCCAACGAAGCCCAATTTTAACCAAGAAAATTGAGACAGTAAATGGTTTGAATTGAATGACTTTGCTCCAAATATTTTCAATAATAGAATAGTCATTGTTAACAGAGTAATTGGAGTTTCTTTGGAAGTTTGGTCAATAAATAAAACCTGCAGTCCTTTCCCAACTATATTTTTGCAAGGATTTTAATGGCTTGCAAAAACTCGTGTGTGTGTTGTTGTAGTAGTGTGTGTGAGGGTGGTGTGGGTGTGTTTGGTTGTGTTGTGTTTAAAGGCTAACATATGAAAGAAAGGCACAACCACCCTAGTTCCCAATCTTTCTAGGATTTATAGGCTGGTTGGTTTCCCCATAAAATTAATTAAGAATTTAATAAGGGTTGGAAAGTAATAATTATTTTATTTTAAGCATTTTGAAAATTTCAACAAAAATACCATTTTAATGTTTATGGTTGTGAAAAATATTGATTATTGAAAAGTGGTGGGGTTTCTGGTTTCCACAGAACTTTTGACCCAGGTGGGGATCAAACTAATCCCAACAAGGAGGGATGGTTGGGCCTCGATTCCACCTGTTAAGTGCAATTCCCCTGCCCAGACTCCAAGATAATAATCTGAGAAGCTTTGTGTTTGTTGCCCAGTCCCAGTATTAAAAAAAAAAAATGAAACCGCAACATTATTTGCAGAAATTCCCATGGGGGGGTGAAACAAACCAGTCAAGTTACATGGAATATAGTAATGTCCCCTCCATTAAACGGAGACTACTTTGTTTTTTTTTGAGTTATCACATGATGTTTGTTTATTTGATTAAAAAACCAGGGGATTCACTGTAAAAAAGGGGAGGTCAATGTATGGTTATTTAAAACAAAAAAATGTAAGTGCCACAAATGCACGAACCCATAAAATTTGATAATAAAAAAAGGAAAATAAGGTTACCATTTAAAAATCAACAGAAGCTCTAACAACTCCCTAAAACTTAAAATAATGTATAAAAATGCCCAGCCCAATGCAACAGGTTTATACTAACAATGAAATACCTTTAGGCAAAAAAATACGAAAACCCCCATGCATGGTGTAAAACTAACTGTTGAGTTCCATAGAAAAAGGAAAATTATTTATATAGGATATACAATTCCCCTTATTATAAATTAACTAACTTGAGAATTTGTTAACAATTTTTTAAAAAAAAATTAGGGCTAAAAATGGCCCTTTTAAACATTACTGGGAAAGACAAACAGTATGAAATAGTTTGGCCATATTAACATATTTGCAATCCTTTTTTAAAATCACTTAGAAAAATATTCAAATTACTTTTTTACAATTTGGTTTTCCCAGAATTAAACCAAGAGAAAATTTTTTTTATTCCAGTGAGAAACAACAATATGGCAATGGTTTATAACATGATATAACATCTACCCCACCCAATTTAATTTAGTTTGGGGGTTATTTGGTTTATAGAGGGGTTTCATTTTTGAAAATTTATGGTCCCACCCCCCTTGGGCCTTCCAATGAAAAGCTAAAAGCTAGTTTGAACCAAGGCTTCCCCTCCCCAAAAAAATACTCTACCATGCAGGAGGCTGAAAAAAATAAAAACAGTGCCATTTGAAAAAATGGATTGGCCCTTTGTAAAGAAAATGTGATTTAATGAAAAATCACATAAAAATGAATACAGGGGGAAAAAAATCCCAAAATAAAATTAATCCACTCCCCATGAAAAACAAAATGGGGGAAAAATATATGAAAATGCAATGAAGCCTGGAAAGGAAATAAAAATATTATGCCACAAACATTATTTTGGAGAGGTTGGCACACCAAACCAGAAAGAGAAAAAAGAAAAAAACAAGGTTAAAAAATACAAGTCAGAATGCCTTATGGGGGCTCCATGGGAAAACAACAAAATAAAAAAAGGAAGGGTCCTTTCTAGTTTAGGGAAAATCCAAGTAGAATCAATATTGTTATGTTTGTTATTCTGGGGATTTTATTTATTTATTTACCAACTTTGAAAAATACTTTTGAGCCTTACATTGGATTTATGCCCTTAAGGAGACTAGAATTTCCAGGATGCCGAAACCTTAAGTTCACGTGATTTTCATAAGCAATTTAAGACAACCCAAGCCCAAGAACCAACTCAAATGCAAGGTTTTTTTTTTTTTTTTTTTTTTACATTGGGCCATTTGCTGTTATCATTTTTAAAAGTGGTTCGTTTTAATAAATAAGCTAATTGTCCCTTCACACTAGGTATCACCTGGGGAACCATCATTTCATTCCCTTCCATAGCCCCACCATCTATAAGAATGGGGGACTTTTCCTAACTTTTTTATTTTTTTTGCTACACCTTCTTGGTAAATACTGTTGTGGGGAAGGGGGCACATTGCTAAAAAATTTCACCATTGGGGGTCTAATCTAAAAAAAAAACTCCTTTTTAAAAGTTTTTTTAATTTTTAATTTGGTTTTTTTTTAATCATGGTTCCAGGAAAATGGGTTTCCCAAATTTCAAAAATGTGGGACATCCCAAAACTATTGGGTCAACAATAGTGATAAATAACTTTTTTAGGAATATAAAAAAGCCAAAATTTGTTAACTTAACACAAAAAAATTAATAGGTATAAGATCTATTTATAAGGAAAAAACTACAACTTTGGTTTGAGAGATATTTACTAAAAGTAAATGGACGAAAAAAGATATGGGATTAAGTATTCATGGGATAATGTAGGGGGTGCTCAATATCATTCCAAAGTTATTTAGTTCTCATCTTGATCCTATAAATTTCAAATTTTGACAATTCCACCAATAAAAAAAATGCCATCACAGGGGGCAAGTTATTTTGGGAGTTTTGAGGAAAAAAAACTAATTTTTAAAAATTGTACCATGGGAGACACAAAAGGGACTCCCCAGAATAGCCAATATTCATTTGGGGAAAGGACCAAGGTAAACAAAAGTAGTTGGAAAACTTGACACTATT
>JAJQQW010000193.1:0-11131 GCA_025583905.1 Ia io
GTCTCCACCCCGTCCCCCCGCGCTGCCCGCGCGCTCCGCCGCTGGTGGGGTGCCCAAACCTTGGGAGTGTTGCTCAACTCTTTTTTTTATTTTTTTTTTTTTTTTTTTTGTTTTTTTTTTTTTTTTTTTTTTTTTTTTTTTTTTTTTTTTTTTTTTTTTTTTTTTTAGCGCTAACCCCCTAGAGGTTACAGCTGCGAAATAAATCATTTTCGCCTTAGGAAAAACTGACAATTATAAAGAGAAAGTTCAGGCATCCCCTAAGAGAGGCGTTGTGAACCGAGACAGCAGAGAGGCCCATGGATTGTTTTGTTTAGTGGCTGGTCACTTTTCCTCCTTGTTTCCTGGCCTGGAGCAAGGTTCGTCTGGGGCTGGGGTATGTTGGGGGGTGTAGGGTGGTGGGCTGGCGCGGAATGTTGCGCGCCGTCTCGCGTTGGCCCCTGATGGGAGGCCAAGGGGGGGGGGGTGTGAGGGGGGCCGGGGAGGACTGCTCCCACGTAAGCCGGAGTGCAAAATGCCGAGCTGGTGTTTATTCGGTTCAAGCAAACAGAAACTGCCGCTCTCACAATCAGGGTGTGGCGACCCTCGCCCTTGACGGTTGGAGATCCCCAGAGGGCTACCGCAGGCCAGGAATGGCCTGACTTGTAATTCCTTTCCCTTTTCTTTGGTTTTTTCAGCAAGAGTCCCTGTTACCCCCAGCAGCGCCCGCCGTCAACGAGGGGGGGGTGGGCCGCTGGGGAGGGTGGATGAATGTAGGCCCCCTGGGGGCAGGTCTTAAAAAACCTCGCCGTCTGGGCTCTGTGCCGGCCCCGGGGCTGGACCCAAAAGGCTCAGGTGGACGTCCTCCCTTCTCTTTTTCTCTGTTCCCTGCTCCACGGGGCCCAGGTTATAGGCCCACTTGCAGGGCCCCAATCCGGGGCGGTATCTACCTCCTTCCCCTTTTCTGTCCCCATCTGCCTGGCCGGTCGAACGTCCTGTCCTGGTCTAAAAACTGGCCCGCACAGCTGGCCAAAGCAAGAAGAGCTTGGCCTCCCTCCCGCTTTGTTCCCTCCGCAATGGCAGTGGCATTTGAGGAACATAGCGGTGTGGTAAGGAAGCCAGTGGAAACAGAGTGGTAAGCCCAACCTGTACCCCGGACACTACTGACTGGGAGAAAATTGCTGAGGGACCCCACCATGTGATGTGCAGTGGGTACAATGGTGGCTAATGGAAGAGGAAAATGTAAAAGAGGATAAACAGGGGGTGGACGCCATGGGGTGGGGCGGGTGTGGGCTGGCTCAGTTTGGTTGAGCGTCCTCCCGGTGTGGCGGGTTTCCATTCCATCAATTGCCATTCCAGGGCACCTGCAACAAGGTTTTGAGCTCCATGGATGCGGGTGCGGGTGCTTAGAGGGCGGCGCTGAAGAATCCTTTCTCTGTGTCTCCTCATCAATAAAAATGAATTTAATTCATCTTAACAAAGAGGGATAAACATGATTGTTCTCTTTTCCCTTTCTGAGACAGATGAGATAATTGGGATTTGAATTTCAAACGGGAGTGCTCCCCCCAACCACATGGAGAGAGGGGGAAAATTACAATTCCCCGTTATAGATTTCACTTCCCTTGTTATCATTCAAATGAAACAGTTTTAAAATTTATATAAATTGGTCCAAAATTCTTTTTCCCAGGTAAATCCAAGAAAAATACTATTGAGGTTTTGTTCAGTACTGTAAGTCCTTTGGAGACAGAATGTGAAAAAAAAAAATGTTTTGTTGTTGAAACTGTAAAAGGAATTTGCACAATCTAAAAGCATTCACACATTTTAAAATGGTGTACATAGTGAATTTTAAGGTGCCTTATCTTAATTACATAGGTTCCTACTTTTGTGATAAGTGTACTTAATAAAACTCGTTTTTGTTTAAACAAAAATAACAATAATTAGTAAAGGGATGAATATATGTAAAAAACAAAGAAAAAAGAAAACTTCTTGAAGGAAAAAAATCATGGAAGCTCTATAAAGGGTTTTTTGTTGTTTTTTTGTTTTGTTTGTTTTAAAATATCTGTTTTGCATTTGAACCCAATTCCTATAGTTCTGAGTTATTTCAGCTCTTACATATTAAGGCATTACAATTATTTTGGTTCTGTTGTTTATTATATCCAGCCTTTTAGGTTTATTTGACTGTCAGGGAGGAGAGAGGAATTTGCACAGCAGAGATTAGCATAAGAAAATGCTGGGCCGAAGTTCTTCTGTAAGGAATGGTGGGAGGCACAAAACCTGTGGGCTACCATCTTGACAGATTTTCCCAGGGATACATAGGGATTGAAAGAACAAGGCTGTTTCTGTTTTTTCTCCTTCTGGGAGTCAAGATAATGCCTAGCCCCGGCAGCCGACATTGGCTGGCCCCAGAGCCAACTTTTTAGGAGGAACAGAAAGCCAAGGTCAGAAACCCACGTAGGGGACCTTTAAAATAGCCCCTAGCAGAACCATTCCCTGGCAGGACCCAGGAGGTGTGAATCTGATTTTCTGGTGCGAGCTGACAAACTCAACAAATTCCCAGAGCAGCTTTTATTGCCTAAGCGTTCCTATACCTATTCTTTATTCTTTACCTTGCTTTCTTTTTCTTGCGCTTTTTTTTTTTTAGATTTTTGATACAAATTCTTTGTTAGACCGTACCGTTGTGTCTGTTCGATTATTTCCTATGCAGTCCCCCCCGCTGCCCCTTAAAAAGTAGATGATCAAGGGGGAACAACGCAAAAAGGGTAGAAGTAGGATGAACCAAATTCAAATGGGGAGTAAACCCCCCCGACACAAGGCCCAAAGCAGGGATTGCATTCAGCATATGCCACAAGATTCTGTTCTTGAGGTGACACCTCCTTTCGGTGGGGGAAGAAATAACTTTTGGAACCCCGCCCATTACTTAATGTAAAAAACCTTTCCATAAGTTGCCGAAAGAGTTTAAGCTAAATATTTTAACCTATCGCAAGGCAGAAAAAGTTAAAAAAACTCTTGTTTTAGGTTGGTGTGTAAATCACCCTGGCTTGCCCAGGCGTATAATAACGATGGTATATATTTACAAGCTCTACATGCTTTCCCCAAGGACAAGTCAATTCCCGGCAAAGCCAGGCACTGCTGCTGCTGTTTGTATTAAAAGGGAGAGCCTGTTAGTGCCACAATTGGACATGCGTAATTTTTTTCCAATTTGCAATTTAGGGGGGGGGGGGAATGTTTCATGGCCAATAGTTTGCCAGCGGTCACTTTGCTAGGTGAAAGTACTGCAAAACTGTCAGGTATTGGGTAAATAGGCTTAAAGAATGGCAAGTAACTTTTGTAGGTAACAAAAAAGGCCAACTCAAAATAAGCCAGAGGCAATTATTTAAAATGTTGCATACCTCCCAGATTCATCCAGACCGGACAAATATTTCCCCCCCGCCAGAAGGGTTTTCTCATTCAAAACCAGCTCTATACCTTTTTTTTCTTCATAAACACGTAACAAAAAATGCCAAAGTGTCACGAGTAGTGAGTTGCCAGCACCAAATGGATCACCCCCACTTTTGTCCCACCCACCCCCCCCCCCCACCCCCCATAGTTTTATATATTTGTTTAATAAATCCAAAATTTTTTATCAAAAAATATCCCCCATGGGTGCGGATTTGAGTTTTTGAGAGGAGGTCTTAATTTCCTCTAAAAGCCCCCCCCCAGAAAAGTTTTTTACAGCAGAAGTGAGGGAGAACGAGGAGAAACAACGAAAGAGTTTTCCCCCTCATAAAAATAACCAGGATCGGGCAACAGGCGCCCTCGAATTCCTCCCCCAGCCCCCAGCGCCCCCCAAACTGGGTGGTACCGGACATCCACCAAAACACCAAGCCCACGAGGCCAATAGAGTTTTTGTGGTTTTGGGGAAAAAAAACCCTGGGACACCCCCCAACACGTCACCGCCAAACGGTGAGAACCCTTTTCTCTTTTTGTTGCCAGCTTCCAAAACAGACGGGTAGGTTCCAACCTGCGTTTAGATGGAACAAGAATGGTGAAGTGAGGATGAACACAACACCAAAAACCTTCAATACCCTGCGTCTTTCGAAGTGTGGGTTTTGGTTGGCCCGAGCGCCGGGGGGTATCCACCCCTGACCCTCCATAATGTGTAGTTTCTTATAGCCGCAAACCCGATGTGATTCCGGATTAGAACGAGGTGGAGGCCCGATGCCTTGCCCCCCTTAAAACCTTACACAGACACTCAATATAAAAAAATATATACAAAAATTCAACAGTACCAAAATAACACAGACGTTTATTTCCGCAATCCAATTACTCCCTCCCATGCCACGCCGTTGGCCTAGAACACCCTTTCCTGCTATTGGTTCTACCCTCCCCCTACCCTCTTTTACAGCCATAAAGACCAAATAAATTCCCCTTTATTACCCCATCCCTTTTCTATTTTTTTTTCTTTGTTTTTTCCCGTTCTTGTTGTCCTTTGTTTTTCCAGGGGGGTTTTTCCATTATCATACTTCCCCCCCCCAAGGGGGGGGGGTCTCATGTTTATCCATTTAATGTGAGGGGAACAATTTTTAAAAAAATATAATTTTTAGGTGCCACTTAATAACCGAAAAATACTGTAAATTCATTATTTCCAAATGAGGTAATTCCTTACCCCCAACCCAGGAATATTTCCCCACCCAAGGAGGGGATACCATATTGCACTGGGTTTAGAAAATTTAAGAAGGAAAACCCGCATAAGTATACATGGTTTATAACTCAAATAAGATTATCTGGCAAGAAACAAAATAAAAACAAAAAAAAACCAAAACTAAAAAAAAAAAAAAAAGTCTGTAAAAGATGTGGTTCTCCCCCTTTAAACAATATTCCTCTAACATTTAAAGTAACATTCATCTTAAAAAATCCCTCGCTAGGTATCGTATCTGTCCCCCATAGCCCCTTTCCCCAGGGGGAAATGTTTTTCCCATAATGGGGCAGAGGTTACAAAACCTGGGAAGCCCTAACCTTCCATAAATTGCTTATTTTAGCTAACAAGAACCCAAAGAAAGACAGGGCCAACTCAAGGAAATAGAAAGGCCAAGTATGTTTTTTGAAGCCAAACAAAGAAGGACACACAAAACACAGCCAGTATCAGGTATTTCCAATGTGGTGGAAACACTTTTTTTTTTGGGAAAAACAAAGCCTGCCAAGACAAATTAGAAAAAATAATTGTTTGTTTTAGATGTAAAAACAAACCCCACCCATACCCGCCGAGGTCACCCCCCTCACCAGAACAATCCATGTTGGGAACACAAAGGGCACCCTTGAATGAAAAAACAAAAAGATTAAACAGCCACACGAAAAATAAACAGGCTCGTACATCATTTCTCCCACAAACTGAAAACGCGAGGCACAAGCAACACAAAAATCTACAACCACGTTATCCAAACAACATCCAACTGGACACAAAACACGAACAATAACCAAACACTAACAAAATCCTACACAAACATTTTTGAATTCAATTAAAACACACCATCTTTCCGAAAAGTTACACCTTAACAAAAAAAAACTACACAAAAAGATTTTCTGGCGGCAAAAGGTTCCTTTTATACCCCAACGAAACGTTGAATAGCAAAAACAGATGTAAAAATGACTTCAGAAATCTTTTAATGGTCAGCATGACCCCACCCATTGTAGAGTGGGAAAAATTTTTAATAAAGGTAAAGCCCCAAACATCCCAAATAAAGGACCCTAAATCGCTAACAATGAAGACAACACAAAAAAACAAAAGAAAACAATAAGGTTTCTACAGTTTTTTACAAATGGGCAAAGAATGGTACACACACAACATAATGGGGGCCCTAAAACCACATAAAAAACAACACACAACATAATTGTCAAAAAGAAAACCCACAAAAAAATAAAATTTAAAACAAACTTGTAGAACCCCCCCCACTATTAAACAAAAAAGCACAAAAAACACATTTCGACCCACCAGTGTGGGAGGCCTCCCCCCTTTCAACCCCAGGCTACCCACCCATACCCCCCCCCCCACCCCCCACCCATATACCCCCCACCCCCCCCACCCCCCACCCCCCCCCCCCCCCCCCCCCTCCACCCCACCCCCCCCCCCCCCCCCACCCCCCACACCCCCCCCCCCCCCCACCCCACCCCCCCCCCCCCACCCCCCCTGCCCCCCCCCCCCCCCCCCCCCCCCCCCCCCCCCCCCCCCCCCCCCCCCCCCCCCCCCCCCCCCCCCCCCCCCCACCCCCCCCCCCCCCCCCCCCACCCCCACACCCCCCCCCCCCCACCCCCCCCCCCCCCCCCCCCCCCCCCCCCCCCACCCCCCACCCCCCCCCCACCCCCCCCCCCAGGAAACCCCCCCCCCCCCCCCCCCCCCCCCCCCCCCCCCCCCCCCCCCCCCCCCCCCCCACCCCCCCCCCCCCCCCCCCCCCCCCCCCCCCCCCCACCCCCCCCCCCCCCCCCACCCCCCCCCCCCCCACCCCCCCCCCCCTCCCCACCCCCCCCCCCCCCCCCCCCCCCCCCCCCCCCCCCCGTCCCTCCCCCCCACCCCCCCCCCCCCCCCCCCCCCCCCCCCACCCCCCCCCACCCCCCCCACCCCCCCCCCCCCCACTCCCCCCACCCCCCCCCCCCCCCCCCCCCCCCCCCCCCCCCCCCCCCCAAGCCCCCCCCCCACCCCCCCGCCCCCCCCACCCCCCCCCCCCCCCCCCCCCCCCCCCCCATAAACCCCCCCCCCCCCGTTTACCCCCCCCCCCCCCCCCACCGCCCCCCCCCCCCCCCCCCCCACCCCCCCCCCCCCCCCACCCGGCCCCCCCCCCCCCCCCCCCCCCCCTCCCCCCCCCCCCCCCCCCCCCCCCCCCCCCCCCCCCCCCCCCCCCCCCCCCCCCCCCCCCCCCCCCCCCCCCCCCCCCCCCCCCCCCCCCCCCCCCCCCCCCCCCCCCCCCCCCCCCCCCCCCCCCCCCCCCCCCCCCCCCCCCCCCCCCACCCCCCCCCCCCCCCCCCCCCCCCCCCCCCCCCCCCCCCCCCCCCCCCCCCCCCCCCCCCCCCCCCCCCCCCCCCCCCCCCCCCCCCCCCCCCCCCCCCCCCCCCCCCCCCCCCCACCCCCCCCCCCCCCCCCCCCCCCCACCCCCCCCCCCCCCCCCCCCCCCCCCCCCCCCCCCCCCCCCCCCCCCCCCCCCCCCCCCCCCCCCCCCCCCCCCCCCCCCCCCCCCCCCCCCCCCCCCCCCCCCCCCCCCCCCCCCCCCCCCCCCCCCCCCCCCCCCCCCCCCCCCCCCCCCCCCCCCCCCCAACCCCCCCCCCCCCCCCCCCCCCCCCCCCCCCCCCCCCCCCCCCCCCCCCCCCCCCCTCCACCCCCCCCCCCCCCCCCCCCCTAACCCCCCCCCCCCCCCCCCCCCCCCCCTCCCTCCCACTATACCCGTATCACTCCCCCCCCCCCCCCTCGGTTGTTTATGCGGGACCCCCCCAGGCCCCCCTCCCCCCATGCTCCGCCATCAAGAGGCCGGTCACCCCCCCATCCCCCCCCTCCCCAATACCCCCTCCCCCCCCCACCTTGCTTAGCTTACCCCACCCCCCCCCCTCCCCGCCCCGTTCCCCCCCCCCCTCCAATATCACACTCCCCCCCCCCTTTAACCAAACTTCCCTCCAACCTGGACCCTCTTCCCTTCCTCCTCATTCCTGAGGGGGTTCCCCCTGCCCCCTCCCCTCCCTTTCCCGCCCTCCCCATCCCCCTCCCAACCCACCGTGGAAAAAATTTAACAACCCTTGATATTCCACAAACCCCCCCCCCCCCCCGCCCCCCCATAATAGCCCCCTCCGGGCCCCCAGTTTATTTTAAATGGTGGTCCCCCCCCCCAAAACTAAATGACACACCGCTCCCCGCAAACAATGGCCTTTCCTGCGGACCCCCCCACCACTTCCCAGAACCCTTCCAGTCCCCCACCCCACCCTCCATGGGTTCCCCTGAAAGACCACCCCCCCCCCCCCCCCTCCCCCCCTCCCCCAAGGGGTAAAAGCCCTGGTAAAAGGTGTGGTTTATGCCCCCCCCTTCCCACCCCCCGTTCTCGGGTTCCACCTGGGCCCTGGCTTCTCCTAAAGCCCCCCTCCCAGGGAGAAAAGCCCCCTCCCAATTAACGGATTTTCCCCTCCCCCAGCGCAATAACTCTCCCCTCTCTTGGGGGTCCCCAACCCGTGGAGGCCCAACGGGGCGGGAAGACCCATGGACACCCCAAACCAACTCTGCACCCGAACCTCCCCAAAAATGCCCAAACGCCCCCTCCCTACACAAAATCCAGCGGTTTCGGGACCGGGAAAAACCCCGCCCCAGCCCCAAACCGAACCCACACCCCCAAGAACCATACCAGCCCTCCATCCTCCCTTGACGCCCCCCCCCCCCCCCCCCCCCCCCCCCCCCCCCCCCCCCCGTCCCACCAACACCAGTGCTCGGACCCCCACACTTCCACCCCCGCCCCCCCCCCCCCCCCCCCCCATTGCCCTACTGGTCCTCCCGCCAAGGCCCCCGAATGGCGACCAACCCCCGCCACGCCCGTTTCCGAGCCAGAATCCACCCCCCTTCAGCTCCGAACTCCCCGCCCGATGGCCTCACACTAACCCCCCGTCTCCACAGGCTCCACTTCCCTGAACCCCCCCCCACTCCATCCCCCCCCACCCCACTCCCACACTTCCAAACCGCTTAAAAACCCCATGGAAATTGTCCCCGCCCCCCCCCCTCCCACTCCTCCCAACCATCCTCATCACACACAAAGAATCGTGAACCTCCGGCCCCTCCATGGCCCCCCCCCCCGACCACTCACCCACGGTACCACCGCGCACCCCCCCTGTCCCCACCACCCCACATCCCTCCCCCATCCTCCCCCCTCCCCCCCGGGTCTTCCGCCCGTTTCCCTCCCCCCCCACCACCCCCTCGGCCTGGTCCCCCCCCCCCCCCCCCCATGCTCCCTCCACAGCCCTTGCTGCCCCTTTCTCACCAAGAAGATTCCCAATTCCCATTCCTCCACCTGAATCTTCCGTTCCCACCCCCCTTCTTTTGCCCCCCTCGCCTGTGGCCCACCACAGCCCCCAGCTATCTCCCCCACAGCTCCCGGACCCCCTCCCCCCACGCCCCACCTTTGTACCCCCCACCCCCACCCCCCCCAGGATCTTTCCCCCTTTCCCTCTCCCCGCTAGCCCCACTCATACCCTCCCCTCCCCCCCATACCCTCCCTTGAAGTCCCGCCCCACCCACATACCACGTGACAGCCCACTTCCATCCTCCAGGACCCCCACGTCACCACCCCTCCTACTACCGAAAACCCTCCGACACTGGGTGGGTCCGGCCCCAGGGTGGTTAATCTCAATCTGCCATGCAAAGTCCCCCTGGCCACTCTTTATATTGTCCCCACTGCACCCGACACCATGAAAGGACCGGGGACAACCCCCAGCAGGTCACGACCTCCTCCAACAACCACTCCCTCCTGCCGCCAAACCCTAAAAAACCACACCACGAACTATCCAACACCCAACCACTCCCCCCCCCCCCCCCCCCCCCCACCTCCCCCCCCCCCCCCCCCCCTCCCCCCCCCGGGCGTGGGTTGAGTGACACAGCCACACATCTCCTACCCCACCCACCCACCTGGGTACCACGGCCCCCCCCACGTTGGGCGTGGACCCCACACTCCGACCCCTGGCCACCCCCCCCCCCCCTCTTCACTACTAGGCCATCCCGGGCGCGCCGCCACCCCCCACACGGCCCCCCCCGGCCCCCCTGGGTCCGGGCGCGACAACAAGCGCTTCCGGCCCCAGCGGGAACCAATCCTTCGCCGCGGTGGGGACACGCACACTGCACCACTCCGCACCAATGGGGAATACCCCATCCCCAGGGTCTGCGGCTACCGCGACGGGGGCGGCAGGGCCAAACTTCCACCACGGGCCGTCGGCGATAACAATACACGCCCGCCCCTTCGATTGGGGTGACGCACCCCAGCCCCCACCCGCTCCGCAATGGGAACACCCCGGCCCCGGTGGGGGTGACGCCGGCCTCGCCCGGGCCCCCAATTCCACCGCATGTCCTGGCCCGTGGCCCGGCCTAGTGCCCCCCCTGTCCCCCGCGCTATTTCCCCGTTAAATAACGCCCCGGAAAGAACCCCTTCCAAAAAAGGAACCTTGGCAGAGTTTACTGGAGGCCGGCGGCCGTGGGCACATCCCCAGTGATAAAAGGAAGGTCCTTATGGCCTTCCCGGATGAAAATTTACATTTCCACCAACCAACAAACCCTCCTTCCCCCTTGTGGCCACCCGCCCCGGGGCCTCCCCCCTCCAGAAGGTCCGCCGATGGCCCGCTGTTCAATCCTACCCAAAAGCAACCTCCGGACCCTCATCACGTACCCCGGGAGAAAGCCCAGGTCCCCCTAGGAAGCGGAGGAGGTGACTCGAGACCCTGAGGGGTGGTCCCCCGTTGCCTCCCCCCCATGGGCGGCCAACGGGCGGCAATAATACGGCCAAGCCCTTCCTAGAAGGATCCACCCCACTGGCTCCCACAAGAAGAGCTGGTTTCCGCTCTGTTTTTCCTTACCCAACCAAGGTTTAGATTAAATGGGCCTGGAAGCAAAGTTTTATAAAAAAGATATTTGGGGAAGTCCCACATGGGAGAAACAACACATTTTAGAAAATAGAGAAAGAACAGTTTTTTTTTTTTCAGAGTTTATTAGGGTTTTTAATTTTGCCCTGAATGTTATAATTTTACAGTCCCCCCCAAGCAACCCCAACTCCCCCTCCCCAGGGGCCCACACACCTAATTTACACCTGAAGTTTTTTTTCTTTATTTGCTTCCTTTCCCTTGCCCTTTTTTTTTTTGTTTTGAAAACTGAGGTTTGTTTTGATTTCTCCCCTGTTTGGGTGAGCCCCTTGTTTTCTTGAGTGGAAACCAAGACAGATTTTAGTAAAAAGTTAATTTCTCCCCCTTTACACATTAATAACTAAATCCGCAAAAACCCATATTAAAAATCCAGCCCAAGGAAATGGGCCTTTGAGAATGAGAGGAAATCTCAAGGTGGAAATCTTAATGTTTTCAAGTTATCTCTGGTGAAACTGTCCTGGGTCCCATGTTATTTGCCGTAATTTATCCCTGCCCCTGAAAAAGCGCCTGGGAGGTGGTTTTGCTTGGGTTT
>JAJQQW010000479.1:0-12800 GCA_025583905.1 Ia io
TATGGTTGGGTGGTCTCACCACAAACCAATGAGTGAAAAACTGGTATTTACAGGGGTACCGCGTGATTTTGGTGAAAGGTTGATAAAACCAACTGATCCTAAAGGAAATACTACCCTTTAGCCAATCAAAGGGAATGGAGCTATTCCCATCCATGCTGCAAGCAACTACTAACTGAAAACCTCAAACTTAAAAAAACCCTGTAAATTACGCCCCCGAGTGAAAAGAAGTCAGGTGGTGTAGACCCCTCCCGCCCCACCAAGGGAAAAAAGACTAACATGAAATGCCATAAAGGCCAAATAATTTTTATTAAAAAACCTCTATCTAGAAAAATTTCAAAACTACCCTAAAAATGGAATGAACCACAATCAGTAAATTATGCCTTGGGATGAGAGGACTGTGTGAGCAGGTTGGGAAAGACAGGAAGAAATAAAGAGGACCACAATTGAAATTGTTTTTGGAGGGGTTGAAGGGAACGTTTACCATTAATCCTATTGCAACTGTGGGAGATCAAAATGTCCCAGGTGTAAAATAATTATATATCCAAGGTTTTTATCAGTTCCATACTTCTACATATATGTTGGCAACTGATCAAATATCCTAATATATGGTTTTTCACATAAAAGCTGTTTTTATAAATTAACAAATATTATTAGTAAAGTTAACACTGAAATTGGTGCAATTAATGTACTGGGCCAAAAAACACACAACACACAAACAACCATGCATTTCTTGCCAGCCTCTGATAAAGTTTATTATTTATTTTTACTCCTGTTATTACACAGGAATGGAAAAAGAGAGGAAAATAATCATTTGGGTAGAACTAAAAAATTTCCTTTTCTCTCGATAACTCTGTGTCATACTGAACTATTAATATTGTCCCCTGGAGGAACCTGGTCCCCCACCCCTTCAGAGGCCCAGGGATGGAGCCGAAGCTGGTGGGGGCCATGTGGTCCCCTCTGTCCATACGTTAACCGATACACAGATAAAGGGTAATAAAAAAGTAAATTGCAAAGCTTTAAGGATAAGCTGGTTTTTTTAAACATAGGATGGAAATACAAAGACACTATCTAGTGTTAAAGGTGAAGTTAGTGGTTGGAAGATGGGGGAAAGAGGAGAAAAGAGGAAGAATAGCAAAAGTCCAGGCAAGTCTCTCCACTGGGAAGTGAGTGCTCGCCCCAAGTCGGACCTTACGAGTCTTGCCGAAAAAGATTTTTTGGGCCAAAGATGGATGGAGGTAGAAAGGGCAAGACCCAAAAAAGAAGGACATGGTGGAATGCAAAGTGTATTTACACTGCTTCCGCTATTTTTCCCTCTGGCCCAGAGCCCGGTCTAACCAAAATTACACACACCGAAAAATCTAAACAAATGGTCAAGCAATCTCTAGTTTCCTCCTTTTACCTCTCTCCCCCCTCTCCGTTCACAGTTTGTGGCCTTTTAAATGATGGGGGTTGCGGGTGTCCGGTGGTGCGGGAGAAGGTGTTAAAGGCAGTTTTATCAGAAGTCCCCCCATTTATTTGTAACTATATCCATTATGTATTTTGTCTCTTTAGTTTATCAAATGGTAATCCCTACTTGGCCCTAGTTAACCATATCTGCTTGGCCATAGTAAACTAAATAAAATGTGTGGAAAATGCATGAAATGAAAAAAAATACCAGAGAGAAAGACAAATAAGCAGACATTAATTAATGAACATCCAAGGGCCAAAACAACTACTTCCAACCCAAGTTTGAAGAGTTAATTTATAAAAAAAATGTATATGTGATCTCTATGAACTTTTATGGAAAATGTATAGTTTTTTATAACAGCAGTTCCCCAATTAGACATAAACAATTTTTGAGAACACTTACTTTTCTGCAACACCATATGGCATTTTGTTCAGCTTAATCCTACAAAACTTGCAAATTAATAATGCTCATGGGTTTTTGGTCTTATGGGGTAAAAAAAGAGAGGCCTCATGTGAGAGGATAAGTAAAATTTTTGCTTGCCCAAAGATCAACACATCTAAGCTTGTGGAAAGAAGGCCAAAAACTACCCAGGTTGGAAATCTACAATCCACATGGTGCCTCCCCGTGAGCTCCTCCAACAGGCCCTCCCTGAAAACACCTCCCCACGCCATGAACCAGAGTATTAGTAGAAGTGATGTAACTCCCCCGGAAGGGAGTTACCGCCGTTCCCTGAAAATCCAATTACTAGCCCCAGTGGGAACTGTGTAAAAGGACCGCGCGAGTCCTCTTATTAAAGTGGGCAACTCAAACAAACACCGCCTGCGCTGAGCATTTGATTAAAAAAAAGAAGGAAAAAAAGCCCCCGCCGCCAGTGGAACCCAGGCCTGGCCTGGTTTTGAAAACCACAGTTTTACACCCAAATACGATGCCTTGGCGTTTAAGAAGAGGGATGATCATAGCTGCCTTGGTTCCCGTTCTCATGAAGTGCCTCCAGGGATTTCCAGACCAGGTCCTCAGGGCCCCCCCCAGAACTAGAGGCGCACCTAAGCCCACAGACCCCACATACCCCCCACGAGAACCCCGTTTGAAAAACAATCTTGAATTTCCCAGTGTTACCACCCCCTGAAAGCAGACTTTGGGCCTCCGTCCCCATCAAAAAAACCACTGGGGGAAAAGTTTGTTGGTTGTATTTAAAAAAATCAAAATTAGGGCCACTTACAGGGCCTCTAGGGTTTGGGGCCCCAGCTTTTTCTACCATATTATTGAAAGTAGCCCCCTGAAACTAAGGGGTAAACTCCTAAATGGATTAGCTATTTTTGGAAAAATCACCGCGATTTTCTACCAAATCAAAACAAAGACTTAAACAAACCCCACATCTTAGGGGAAAACTGGTTCTTGTGACAACACATAAAAATATTTAACTCTATGTTTTTTCATAATAATTGAAAACTACAAAACCAATAAAAATGGTGGGGGGGGATCCCCCCCATCCTTTAAAAAAGGGAAAATGCAGTATTCCCCTGAAGAACTCCTATGAAGACTCACAGAAGAAAAAAACCACAGCTTATAAAACCTCCCTACGCAACAAAAATAAAAAATGATAAAGCCATGCCCAGTGGGGGTTTGTTAATTTTTATTTAAAAGAAGTAAATTTTTAATTTAAAATTAAAAAAACAAATACCCCATTTTTGGATTTATGGGGCGGGGGGGGGGGGGGGGCCCCCTTTTTGGCCCCTTTAAAAAAAAAATAAAGAAAATGTAAATTAAAAATGGTACCCAGAAGGCAATTCCCCCAGCTAAAATAATCGATGAATTGCCAACCCACCAAGTCAGAAGGCAAAAGAATCTCCTTACTCGCTTACAAAGAGCCGAATTGTTGCCCATTTGCCCATATCTCCAGTGCGGGAAAAAGGGGTTTTTTTATTGAAAGATTAAAACAAAGGAAATACTGCAAATAGTCATTAAAAGTAGTATTTTGTGTCCCAAGGAAGGATCTCAACAACTAATCGGTCATTATTTTTTTTTTAATAGGAAGCAGCGGGGCCTTTCAGGGTGGTTTTTTTCCAAAAAGTCCCCCCCTGTTTTATTAAAAAAATTAGGAGAATTAGCCCCCTCTGAGGGCCTTGTTTCAACAGTAAAAACCCTTCCTTTAGAGAGGACTATAACCATCTCCTCCCTAACAAACCCCCATATGGGGGACTGCTAGGTTCCCAACTCACTCCCACGGCTAAAAATACTTCCACGTATGGAGGGAGTGGGAAGTTGAGGTCCCCCGTGAAAAATTAAAACTTTAACCTTTTAAAAACCCCCCCTTTTCATTGGTGCATTGTCCCCCCCATCCCCCCCCTCCATTAGGTTTTGGCCAAGGCCCATGGTGCTCAGAGTAGCCCCAAGTAAGGGATGACCAAGTTCCCCAAAGGTTCAGCCCGAGTGCCCTCGGGGATATTCCTAAGGGACAGCCATTACCCAGTGTGATTGGAAAAGTGTGGAAAAAATTGCTTATGATAAACTAGGAAGTTTAAATTCAAAGGAAAAGGAAGGAGGAGGGACCACCATGAATTGGGGGCTTTTTAACCGTTTTTTGCACCATAAGAAAAAACTTTAACAGGTTAGGAACAACCCCCCCAACAAAACAACAAGGAAGAGTGTGGTTTTTTTTCTAAAAAACCTGGTGGGCTAAAATTATTCGGCATCCTTGGGGGGGAAAAGGTTTTCACCCTGCCACTTGGGGACCCCCCAAAACCTCTCCAACAGCAGGGGGCAACCCCAATGGGGAAAGGGGATGGACAATCAACCTACTTCATTCCAATGCACCAGCACTGGGGATAGGCCCCCCAAGGGCCCCCCTATGCCTTTTGGGCAAAATTTTGTCCTAAATGCCAAAGGGCCAATGGAATCTTTACGGTTACCCACTGGGCCCCCCCACCCCTTGCCCCCGACTCCTCGGCCCCATCCCAGTGCTTTGCCGCCCCCGCTTTGCTGGAAGCCCACCCCCCCCCCACCCTGGCCAGTTGATCCATTGTATCATGCTCCCTTGACACCTTTCCAAATCCCCACATGGCCGGAAACTTCCTTTCACCCGGCTGAGAGTAAATGGGTCATAAGGTGAAGGGCTGCCCCCTGTAACCCCCCTTGAGCTCTTAACTGAGAAGGCTGGATGACGTGGAGAGCGGCAATATACCCCCCACCGAGGCCCCCCCACCCAGCCACACCCAACGTTATTTTTCCCACCAAATCTCTGGCAATTAGATTAGCAAGGGGGGGGGGGCGACTTAAAAGGGGCCACGTTTTATGTTCTTTTTCCCAGAAATTTTCTATAAAAAATAAATTGGCTTTCAGCTTTCATCTGCCCCTCAATTGTTGTGCAGGGGAAAAGTGGGTGGAGCCCCCTGCTTCAATCAAGGAACAAAGACCAGCTGGAACCCTGGGGGGGGCACCCTGAACCAAGAAAAACACCTTGAAAGCATGGTGTACCAAGGCCCCCCCCCCCCCCATGGGGGGCGAACACTGGGCCGGGAACCTGTGGGCCCAAATGGAGGAAAATTGCGCCTTTGTTAAAACCCAAAAGAGGGGCCCTTTATGGGATTCGTGATTATGGTTCGGAGGGGAAATGCCAAGGAAGGGATGGAGCCTGGGGCACCTCCACTTCCCAAAAGGTTCCCCACAGTTCCCTGGACTGGGCCACCAAATGGGAAAAAAAACGTTTGGGTGCACCCCTTTAAATGTCACGCACACATAAAAGTGGAAGGGGTTTATGGTACTCACAAACCCATATAAAAATTTTATTCTATAATCTTGGATAAATGGGTAATTTTATAAAAACTTGAAATATAAAAAACCCATCCTAATAATTAACACAAAAGGGCCAATATTGCTAAATTAGACTGGGGGTTGCCCGATCCAGACCCTTTTCCGGACCGAATCACCTTCCTGGGACCCCCTCGGACGATTGCCCGGCTAATGCCTGCATTGGAGCCCATCCCCTCTGGCCCCCACCGGGGAAAAAAATGACTGCTGCCGCCTTGGGCCCTTTTCTTTGGGAGGCCCCTTGCCCGTGGGAATTTTTTAATTAAAGAAACCAAAAAAAATAACAATTTGCATTAGTTAACCCCACCCACTTATTGGCCATTACTGCTGGGAAAAAAAAGAATCCCAATTGAAGTGTCACCCTTTACTGCCCCCTTAATTCGTTAACTGGCCACCCAACCTGGGATCTGGCCCTTATCACCCAAGTCTCCTAAACTAAAGAATATGTTTTGGATATTTTTTGGCCAAAAATCCCGTTTTTTTTTTTATGCCCCTCCAAGTTGGAATAGGGGCCCGTATAGGCCACCTGAAAATCGGTAACTGAAAAGGTCCCCCCAGGTATCCGAATTTTTTTACCGGCCAATCCGCAACCCTCACACCTTTGTTCTTGCCCTCGGCCCAACCAATTCCCCACCAGTTTAGGCAACAGGTTTTGGTGCACAGGAGGAGCCCAGTCTGAATCGAAGTTTTTTCTCCCGACCTCCTCTGCATTCGATGGTTTTGGAAAAACTCCTCTATTAGCAATAATCTCCCCTTTCCTCCCCTCTGTAAAAAAATTCAATTTAAATAAAAATAAATATTAAAAGGAAAAAAAAGAAATATGTTGGATTTTTAAAGCTTGGGGAAAACAACTAACATTGGTTTGGGGATCCCACAGCTAATTATTGGGGGTAAAAGGAAGAATTTTCCTTTTTTATAAGCTGGTCCCCCCAGGGGCTAAAAATGCTGTTTGCTTTTAGAAATTTACCTAAAACCCCCAAAGTCCTCCCAGATTTTATTCAATGGAAGTTAATACAGTTAGGCAACTTTTCATCCCAAAGGAGTTTGCCAATATACCTTTCACACCCCCTATTTTTCATTCCTATAGTCCTCCCAAGTTTTGGTTTTTTTTTTAAATTGAAAACAACCTTCTCTGAAGATAATTTTCAAAAAAAGGGGTGCCTTTTTCTTTCGGGGCCACAGAATTCTTGTGCAAAAAAAAGAACCATCCTAAACCTCCCTGGAATAAAAAAGGGGAGGGCCCACCCTGTTACGGGTGATGGAACATACCATTTTTGGGCCCCCATGAAAAGTACATTTCAATAAAGGGGCCTAAAATTTTCCAAGGCTTATAATAAATAAGGGGGAAAATCCCTGTTAACCCCACCAACTTTAAACCAAAAGAAGGACTCAGAAGACATAAAGAAATCCCAATTTTAATAAAATTGAAAAAGAGGGAGGAAATAGGATTACCCTCACCACCAACCCTCCAAAGTGGGGAACATGTACTCCCGGTGGCCCAGGAGAACATACTTTTAAAATAAAAAAAAATTGCTTTGCGCCCCTGGCTTACTGGTTTTTTGGCAAAAAAAATGGTTATAGAGTCCCCCAGGATTCAAGCCTGCCAGAGACTGGAAAAGGTTCCCCCCCTGGCACATCGCTTTCCAAATGCAAAAGGGCCCTCCAAGCCCCTGGGCTCTGTGGCCTCAATCCCATTAGTTTTGGGGGGTGGGGTACAAAAGAGGCCCAAGCCAAATCAAATTGAGTTCTGCCCCCTCTTCAAACACCCCTTGGATGGTTTTTACCAGAATTACTAAGGCTCCCCCCACTCCTGAACATTCATTATAAAAAATATATTTCTTTAGCCATCCCCTAAAATGGCCCCCTCCAAACGCACTTTATTAACCCCCAATTCCTGCTTGAAAAGCATATGTCCCCAAAAATTAAAAATGGGGGGACCCAATTATTTTCACCCCCATCTTTACCAAAGCCCTCTGGGGGCTTACATTCCTGCAACAAATTCAACAACGTGGGGACAATAGCTTGGTGAGGAGATTTTGGAAGGATACCCAGGGAATCCCCTAGTAACCACTGCTGGGTGGGAATTAACAATTCAATTTTTTAGTTTAGACAGGCCACCTGTGGAATAAAACAATATGGAGTAGCTTCCTTCCAAAAAAAATTTAATAAAAATAAAGGAAACTTGTCCATTTTGAACCCAGCTCGATCACCCACCTTCCTAGGGGGAAAATGGAGAAACTATATCCTAAGGGGAAACCCCCAAAAACCAACCAATTCACTGAAAAAAGGAAACTTTGTATTGCAACTTGCCTTTGGTGTTCCATTAGCAGTGGCAACTTTAACATACTTGGATCCAGATTTCCGGAAGTAGGAGTCCCCCCCCACTTCGGGAAGTGGACCCCTCATCAGAATTAAGATAAAATGGAGTTAAAAAGTGGATGGTAAAAGAATTTAATCCCACCCGTGGAATAACTATGCCCCAGCCAATCAGTAAACAAAAAAAAAAAGGAATCTCTGGAAAATTCTCAAAATAAGGTTTTATGATAACAAATGGAAAGAAATCTTGAAAGCCAGAGTAATCAAAAAAAACTCACCTGACAAACAAACCCCCATACTCCAGTGGCCCCCCCTCCACCCCAGAACGGGTTTTTTTATTCAAACGAGGGGAGTACCCAATATAAAACATTCAAGGAAAGAACTAAAAAACCTAACCCTTTTCCTCCTCAGGGGACCTAGCTATTCCATAAAAATTTTTTCAGAAGAGGGAAAGGAACACACTTTCCCAAAGCTCCTTTTCTATGAAAAAGCCCAGCATCCAACCCTAAAATACTACAAAATAAAAACCAAGATAAAAGGAACAAACACCACAATTGAAAGAGGAATTAAATTAACAGGGGCACCATATATCCCTCATTCAATGATAACATAGATGCCCAAAAAAATCCTCCAAACAAAATTTCCTAGCAAATCGAAATCGGCTCCAGCCAGTTTACACATTCAAAGAAAAGAAATTCATACAACCATGAAAAACCCAAGTAAGGATTTTAATCCCTGGGGGAATTTTGCATAAAGGGTGGTTAACAATAATCCGCAAAAAATATCAAATAAAATCGTGGAAATACCCATCACAATAAAACAAAATTGAAAAGAGGTAAAAAAATCACTAGTCCATCCATATTAGTTCAATAATTCAAATTGAATTTGCAGAAAAAAAAGCAATTTTGGTCAAAAATCCACAAAACCACACCCTATTTTCCCCTTGATATCAAAAAACTAATCTCTCAGCAAGATGTGAATAGGGAATATAAGAAAGGATCAAATACCAATCCAACCCTCCAAACATAATAAAAGCATTAAATATATGAACAAAACCCAACAGGCAAACCAACATTCATACTTTCCAAATGGGCAAAAAACTTTAAAAAACCCATTCCCCTAAGACATTAACCAGGAAAAACTAAGAACAGGGGACAGGGAATTTGCCCCCTCTCTACCCCTCTCCCCTGTTTGTTGACATAGTAAAACTTTAGGTGGAAAGAAAATTCTAAGAGCCTAATTGCCCAAAATCCAAAAAAAGAAAGAAGGAAATATAAAAATTGCCCATCCAAAATTGGAAAAAAGAAAAAAGTAAAAAAAAAGCTGTTCCTTATTTTAAAAGATGCAGGGACATGATATAATTACTGTAACATAAAAAATCCGAAAAGGGGGACTCCCGTCAAAAAAAAAAACCTAATTGGGGGACTTAATAAATGGAAAATTCGGGCAACATTGTTAGCAGGTGAAGCAGGATACGAAAAAATTAAAACGCCAAAGAAAAAAATCTATGGGCTTTTCTATTACCACCCAATAAGTGGGGGAATTCTTAACAGAACGACGAGAAGACTAAAAAAAAGGGCAATCCCACCATTTTACCCATCCCATCCCAACCAAAAAAAAAATTAAAGGATACCTAGGGAATTAAATAACTTTAAAAAAACTAAGGGAGGTAAAAGGGGGACCTTTATAACGGAAGGGAAAACGGAATACCTATACAACACTGAAAAAAAAAAAAAGAAGGATAGGAGGGAAGTACGCATAAAAACAGATGGAAAAAAGGAACCCATTTTTACCCATGTTTCATGGATTGCCTTATATTCAACCCCAGGGAAAGATATAAAGTCAGTTTTGGAAATTTTTGTTTTTTGAAATAGTTAAAATTATAATTATATATTAGATAGATTATACACCAAAATAAATATTTATTTCTAATAAAAATAATAATTTGGCAAACTTCCCTACCAAATAGAAAAATTTTTATAGTAATGTTAATTAAGGGGCTTTATGAATTGGTGGAAGGTTAGGAAACTGTTAAAATTGTTTGTGGCATAGAAAAATGTGGGAAATGGTTAACCCTTGGGATTGTAAATTATGCTTGCCTAAAATGTAAAGTTGTTTTTTGAAATTGTATTTACTTATGATGCTACTTTTTTTCCCTGTCCAAATGATGCCCAATTTAACCCTGGTTTTAATAAATGAGAAACCTTAAAAAATTGTTAATACCCCACTCTTCCTCCTTTGCTACAGTGAAAAATTTTTCTCCTTAATAAATATAATACTCATATTGGATTTTTTGGGCTCTTCTCAGGGAATTAACAGGGACCTTGGAAATATCCTAAAGATTATAGGGGTCCCACGTACAATTTATCTTTGTTATCCCCACCAAGTCTGTCACTATTTTTTTTCTTGTAATTTTGTTTTTATTTATAAATTTTATTTAAATAAAAATAATGGTTTTTTATAAAGATATTTAAAAAAAATAAATAAAAGAATCTTATTACCTTTTTGAGAGCCCAGCCATGGAAAGGATCCTGGTGAAGTAGGAGTAATTTTTGCTACAGTTGATAAAATAAGGGAAAACGGTCAGGGGAAAAAGAATAGTAATCAAACCAAAAGAAAATCCCTCCACTCATCATATTTAGGAAATCTAAATAGGAAACCCAAAAAAATAAAAAAACTGATGAATAAACAAAAATTAGACTATCCAGAAAGACCACCAGAAAAAGCATTTGAAACAAGGGGGGGGACTGTTGGAATTCTTAGAAGTGGGAAGGGCAGTGACAGGGGTAGTGGGGGTGGTGTGGGGAAAAGGATGAAAACCTTGTAAGCCCCTATATTGCTCATAAAACCCACAATGGACCACAGGCAAAAACAGGGTGGGTTGAAGGCCCCCCTCTTGGGGGGGGTAGGCGGGGTGGGGGTGGGCCCCCCCTTAGGAAAAAGAAGGTCAATGCGGGGGGGGGGGACCATTTTTTTATAAATATAATACTATTGCCAACCAATAATTATTATTTAAAAAGGGGGGAATTCTGGTGGCGTAACCTCTTTTTATAATGCCCAGGTTATTCCTTCCTGTTAAGGCCTATCACCATTTTCCACCCAAAAAAACAAATTTCCCTTTCACTAATATTTTAATAGGTAGTAAACCCTAAATTAACTGTCTTCCTCTATAATAGAAACTTCAATCAAAATCCCACATTTCCCCATTGGTCCCCCCCCCCCATCAATCCTCATCCCTCCTTAAGTAAAAAAGCCTATTTGCCCCCTATCCCTTTTTATTTTTGCTTTTTAATTAAACATTAAAAAACTTCTGTTCTTGAGGTAACTTATCTAGTCCCAAACACATTTCAAAAACCCATAAACACTACCTCTTAAATGTATTCAACCGCAACGCCCCAAACACTGCCTGCTTGCCCACTACTGAAAAATATGGCCCCAGCTCCCTTTGGCAAATGCTTTTCATTCCCCTTTTTTGGTTGCCCCTTTCTTACAGCCAACTTTCTGTACCCGAACTCAAAACGGGGAAAAGGAAAGTCCCCTCTAGTTTATTTTGGCCAGCCGTCAGCGTTCAGCTAGTGTTCACACCCGCCCTTGAAAAGTGGGACCAGGGACCCAGGGAAAGCCAGGAAGAACGGGATAGACCGTTGGTAAGGTTATCCCCACTGGTTAAAACCAAGCGGCCCCCAGGAAAGGAATAGAAATAGAAATATCAGGTTAAATTAAACAACACACGTTTTTTTTATGCAAAAAAGCTAAATAATCGGAGAAACCCTCTATCAGTTGGGGGGGTGCTTTTAACAAAGGTGAGAAACACAGGTTAAAGGGACAAGGGGAACAGGGGGAAATCAAAACCATGGATCCCCCCAAATCACAATTTATTTTAATTCCGGAGAGAAAAAGTTTTATCCATCTACTTGCAAAAAAATAAAAAAAAAAACCAAGGCAATCCCCCAGGAGCGTGGGGAGGTTGAGGAAATAAGGGGGCCCCACCATGCGCCGGGGGATTCAGGGTGGCGAGGGGAGGAGAGAGGGAGGATGAGAGCCAAGGCTTCCCTGGGGCCTAGGCCCGTGGGCTGGCCCAGGGGGGAACTTTTTGCTCTGAAGGGGAAACCCCAATCCCCTTTCTTACATTCTCCCCCCAGGGGCACCAAACAAGCAACCACCTCCTTGAACACCAGGGGGACCTCTCCACCCGGCCCCAAGTGGCCAGCAAGCAGGGCAAGTCCATCGCCCCTCTGATAAACAACAAGGCTTTGCCTTTGGAGGTTTTTTTCCAAACCAGCAAGGGAACACTTCCGGAAGGCTCCCCTGGCCTGGATCCAGGATCTTTTGGGAACAGGAAGAAGGCAGAGGGGGGGCCGGCGTTTTTGTAAAATAATAAACAAATGCTTTCTTTATATGATGGGGTTGTCTGGGAAAAACACGTGTTTTGCTTTGCGTAAATCATGTCCCAGGGCCAGAGCCCAAGACAGGGGTGGGACCCAACTACCCAGAGGGTAAAAACACTCATAAAAACCAAAAGGGCCGTGAGTGGGCTTTGGAAAATCCACCCCTCCCGTCACAGAATTGAGGGGCAACCCTGCGGTTTGTTTCTTTTCCTTGCCTGACAATTTGGCTGACGCCAGAAAGGCGAAAGAAAAGAAAAGAGGGAAATTTCAGGGCTCCTGGAAAGACAAGGCCATGGTAAAAGTTTCAACTGTGGGACTTGTCTTTCTTCTGCAGGGAGCTGGTTATTTTCCAGGTATGGCCCCCGAAGTGGGGGGGGGCACGCACACCCCTTGGGGGCAATGGGCAGGTCGGCTTGCAGTCGAGCCAGGGCCCGGGGGTACCCCGAGGAACAAATGGGATGCTTTTTCCGAGGGCCCATTCTGCCTGTGGTGTCCCGGAAAAAGGTACAACCAGGTTCCTCACAACTCTCTACCAAAACCACTGGACCTTATCCACTTCTTTAACGGGTTTGGGGGTCTAAAATCTGGGGGTGATCCCTCCTGGGATTCTTACACCGCTCCAATGGTCCCTTATCACTGCCTCTTGGGAGGGGAGAAAAGGGACATACACTGTCCATCAGGGGGACCTCGGGCAAAGCTCTGTACTCGAGCCTGCCCACCTCCAGCTCGGGGGGAAAGGGTGCATTGGCCCTTTTCCCTTCACCGCACCCAACCCCTTCCAACTTTCCCTTTTCGGTTTTCCCCTGGGGGGGGGCTTTGCGGGGGATGCCTTCTGGGCGCAC
>JAJQQW010001416.1:0-12165 GCA_025583905.1 Ia io
GTGGTGGTGTGTGGTGTGTGGTTGGTTAAATGGTTTGTGGTGTGTGTGTGGTGTGTGTAATATATATATAATAAATATATATATTATCTAATATAATATTAATATATATATATATATTACACTAAGGCCCCAGATGCCCCTGAAATTTGAATCAGCCCCATGTTGGGTAAGGATCCCCTACCCACGCTTTCCGCTTTTCGCGGTGGGAGACGGGTTGCCACGGTCCCCCTGGTGCACCAGGCCCCCTTATTTCAGAAAGCATCCGGCCTCAGCGGAGCCCCTTCTGAAAAGGCCCCCTGGTTCCCGAAGGGCAGACAGGCAACCCCCAGCTCCCCCCCCTGCCTTTTTGATGGTTTCCCCCGCGGCCCCGCCTGAGGGGGTGCTACCCTGCTTGTTTGAGAAAGGCCGCTGGAAGGGGGGGTTGCCCGCAGACAACCCTGGCTGACCCCTGGCCATGGAGAGGTTTGCAAGCTGGTTGTCCGCGGCAGCTGGTGTCCTCCCAAAAAATATAATATATTAATTTTTATAAATTTTATAAAATTATTTTATATTATATATAATATGATCAATTAAAGAAATATATTATTAATATAATAATATTTGTGATTATACTTTATTTATATTTATATAATATAATATTAATAATATATAAAATATATATTATTTATATATTAATGTTGTAATATAAATATAATTTAATATAATAATAACCTTTATATGTTTATATAAAATAGATATTAATATATTAATATAATATTTAATATAAGAAATAATAAAAAATATAAAATTAATATCCTATTATAATATATTAATTTTATTTATAATAATAATAAAATAATAAGATTATAATTTAATAATTATATTTATATTATTAGATACCTAATTTAATATAATTTATAATTATATAATGCCTCCCAGATGATTCCCTTATATTTACCTCTATTACAAGTATATACTACTAAATTATATAAATCTCCTCTATTAACCCCCCTCCCCCACCCCCCTATATAATTACCGTAATAATAAATATTAATTATAATTCTAAATATATTATTATATAGAATTATAAATGCCGGCCTAATAATTAATATATCCGCAGCTTATAACCTAAAGTCCAATTATAATAGATATAATATAATTTATATGACCCTCAACTCATCTATATATCCCCACCATAATTTGCCTCCTTCTTTTACACACCTAGTAGGACCCAACTCAAAACCCCAACTACGCAAAACAGAATACAAACCAAAGTTGTTTAGTAATAATATATATTGAATATAATTGTGACCCACCCCTATATTAATTATGTAAGTTATATAAATATATACGTCCCCCAACCTTTAAACCCACCCCCCTCATACCTTTCAATTACATACCCTAGGGGATTATAAATAGGTTATTTTTTTTAATAAGTAATATATATATAGCCGTAACCGTATATTACTGCCTCTGAACCTATATATTACCAATAATTAAACCCAATAATAACCCCATGCAAAACTATATCATATTCCCCCCTACCCCTATTATAGTTAACTTTATATCCTCGACCATCCCTCCCACGTAAAACCCCGCTCCCCGCCCCCGTTGCCCGTTCCCCCCCCCCCATTCCCTGCGCCTATATTCCCAAATCCCTCCCCCCCCACCCTCATAACCCCGCCATTGAAGCCGAATGACCTCCATATATAATAAATATATACTTTTATATATATTATCCCTCCCCCATAACCCCCATCCCTCCACCCCACCCCCTCCCTCGACCCAATATATAGTATATTGCAACAATTAATATAATTAAGCCCCCATCATAATATTATTTATTAAAACTTCCCGCACTAAAATATACCACTAAACGGCCAACTTAATGATTCCAATATATGTATTCAAACCCGTACCAGTATTTACCACATATTATAAACATTATAACCTACCCGAGCTATAATATATTAATTTGACGCCGCCTATATATTCGCGCCCTCAACCAAAATACCACAACCTATAATTCCCCCATCTCAATATCCCTATAACGTATCGCGACACGTATTTAACCACCCCAACATAAATTACAACCCATTTTTATTTATATATCAATTAAATAATAAAATTAATTATAATTGTTATTATATAATGCACACGCTATCTCGAATATTAAATTGAATAAAATATTAACCCCCAATAAATCCTAATAATATATTATCTAAAAAAAAAAAATATTTATAATATATAATCCCTCCTCCCTACCCTCTATTTAAATGATAAGATTATATATAATTTATTTCCCCTCTACCCATTACTCCGGTACGTAAGATATATACTTTTAAAACATTATTAGATTTACCGTTTTTGAACCCAAATAGAGTAGTATAATATATGAACGCCCTAATTTTGCATAGTAACCCCCCCAAATTATTGATGATTTTAGAATATTACACATAAAATTATTAAATAATATATAATGAGAGATATATAAATTATTTATTAATATTTTATTAAATATATTTTATGTCTTCAAAAAATAGAAATAAGTTTTATTACATTAATAACCCACGTATAATTCCCCACTCTATGATACCCCCCCACGTAACCTATGATATACTCGGTCCCCCCCCCGTAACGAGCTTCCTAGGATAAATGACCCCCCTGCCAATTTATAGAATTTTATCCATAAGAGATTAGCTCTCTTTATCGACCCCCTAGAGAAATTTAATATATAAATAACCCGGCCAATAATATATATTTAATAGATTATTTAGTTCGATATTATTTTACCATGATAATAGAATTTATCTCTAATATTATATACTTATTATATTATAATATTTTTTTTCCTATACGCGCGAATTTACCCATAGTCTATATATTATTTCCTACACATTTTTGTACTTATGCGCTAGTATATAATCTACCCCGCCGCCATATAATTATTATAACATTTATGTCCCCCATTATAAATATTGACCAGAAAATTATAAATATTATATACATACAATGTAATTATAAACCCCTCCCCCCTGATAAATATATAGTTTATTTATATTCCAATAAAAACCGTATTTTATTATAAATGTAAAACAATTTAATAGAATATATAATATATAGTAATTTTTAATAATTAAAATATTAAAAGATATAGTAAGTGATAATAATTTATACATTATTATTTACTCATACCATATAATACCTAATATTTGTATATATTTAACACTTACAGATCGCACCTATTCCTTTAAATCATATCTTAATATTATTTCAAAAATAAGGATACTAAAATATTTAAAATCCCCGACCCCGAAACCCCCTCATACCCACGCATATATATATATCATAATATACGTCCCCTCCGGTACCCAAATAAATAAGCACCCCCGCCACACACCCCGCCTCCCCTATAAGATAACCCACCCATATAATTACAATATATTATATAAATTTAATATATATAATATGTATTATTATTACCACATAACTAAATAATTAATATAATCCCTTTAATCCGTATCCGTCTGTCTGCACACCCCTACCCCGATACACTCCCTACCGCGCTCCCGTCCCCCGTAAAATATTACTATATTTATAACCTATATTATCCCCACTTTAAATTAATTAAATTCCGCATATTACTATATAACCCCGTGTACAATTAAATAATATATCGAACTGTTAAAATCCCCCAGTTAACACAAGCACGAAAAGTCAATTATTAATTATATGCCTATTAATAATAATATTAGTAGATCTAATCCCAGTCCCAATGCCCCCCCTATTTTAGTAAAATATTATAACCTATAAGTTATTTACAATTTATAACCACTAAGTAAAGCACCCGCTAAAATATATATATCACTCAAATAATGAATTTACAAATATATAATTGAATAAGTCTCCATGAAGTATACATTATGATTATTATATCGAGTAAAATAGAAATAATTATTTATTTATAGAAAATTTAAACCCCTCATATATTCTTATTACAGAATATTCCCATTGATCCATGTGTTTGTCCCAAGATTAGATATAGCCACAACAATATATATATTAATTATTATATTAGATTTCATTGAAAAGCAACAACCCACTCAACCATTACCCAATTAACAAAAAGTACTTCAATTCCAAATTACATCAATATATCAAGGTGTGCGTTTTATTGTATATATAATCATATATAGTCAAATGCCATAACAAAAAAGGTGTATCATTATTTATGAAGATTGTTGATATATTATAATATATAGTATTAGTTTAGTTGTTTCATAATATTATGTAAAACCTGACATACAATATGTATTGTAGGTTGTTAATTTGATGTTCAATTAATCCGAACAATAAAATATACATTAAATATAAAACCATTATGGTTTAAATAAATATAGTGATAAATGAATATTAGAGTTAAACAAGAGAGGTAATTATATTATGGATTTCTCTGATAAAATATATATTACATGCAGTGATTAATCATATTGGCCTTATTATAAATTTTTAATTTTTGATGAGTTACAATAAGTAGTATTATTTTTGATGTTTGTATTCCTATATTTTAATTTAATTAAGGTCCAACTCTAAATATAAATTAAAAATACGATTATTAATTTGATATTACTGTATAAATTTTACCATGTTTCCCCGTTATAAGAACCCATTATCAACCCATTGGACCATACAATAAATTTAGCCCCCCCCAATGAATTTTTATAATTTAAGATTTGGTTATAATAAATTTATTTTACCATGTAGACGCAATTAGTGTGTAAATATAAGTATTAACACCACCACATAAATCTATACTTCATTTTAAAATTATAAGACACTATAGTTCAAAAACTTTAAATACAATATAGAAAAAATTTGCCCATTTCAACAAACAATTATATATAATCTTGATTACTTATACAGGATCAATTGTATAATATTATTACTGAGCATTTATAATCTCTAACACGCATATCAAACAACCCTAATCCAAAAATTACATATGAAGTACATAAACAATAATATTATATCGGGTCCAAACCAAAATTAATGGCCTTAAAATATTTACCACCCAAAACCTGACAAAATAATTTATGTTAAGGATAAGAAAGAATAAAACCTATTAAATATAAAAATTTTCCCTTGTTTAACCCATAAAAATTTAATCCAACCATCCAAATCAACATAAAACCCAAAAATACACCCAACATTTTCCTTAAGAAATTATAATAGTACGATAAAAATATAGTTTATAAATTATGGTTTACCTCCTTAGTTAAAATAATTGTAAATAAAAGAATATCCCCCCTAATAAATAGAAAAAAACCCCCCCTAACACCCTACCCGTGAAAAGCGTCAACATCATAAAAGGAGATAGAAATATTTATTAATGTTTAGAAGACCATTTCATTTAAAACCCAAAACCATTAAAAACCCAATAAATATATAAAGTAAATACGATAAAGTATAAAATCTACCTCAAAATGTTAAATTAAATTGAAATGTCTTTTGACCGGGCCCTAGACCCAAAAAGTAATAACAAAAATTATCCTTATTTTGCATAAAACCCCCGTTATTAATACAAATATATTTGTTAAATTTACGATAGGAATATAAATATGTCCAATTAATTCCATCATTAGATTTATAATATTCTAACTATATAGAGTCTAACAGTAAAGAACAACAAATAGCATAAATATAAAATTAAATATAAGATAAGCTAAACCCATAATAGAGGTTATTTAATAAAAAGATCTTTATTTTCTAAATGGGTTTATTAATACTTAGGCACCAAAAATAGCAAAAAAATAAGTTTAATTTGCTAAAGTTCTTTCCCCAAAATATTTGAACCCTATTATAAAATTTTTTATACAAAATTTTAAATAAAAAAAAATTGTCCAATTTGTTATCCCATTAATTCTAAATTCAAAATTTCATAATGTTGAACAAATTAATGAAACGATATAAAGATTAAAAAATAAGAGTCCTATATTAATAACAAAAAATTATAATAAAAAAATATTTATTTAAAATTATTAGTATATTAATCACTGTAATAATTTTAAGATAAAAAAATTCATCGCCCCTTGCAAAGTAAGTTATGAAACCGAGCCCAAAAAAAAATAAATAATAGTAATTAACCTCCCGATGTAAAAATCAATCAGTAATTGAAAAATTAATCCCGCCCTGACCCCCTTATAAATAAATTTAACAAATTATAAAAAATAATGCAAAATATTAAAAAACGAAAAACATAATTTTATTCTCCTGAATATATGAGACTGCCCTACCCGGTTCGTGATATTTTTAATACTATATTATTAAAAAAAAAATTCCTATCACTATCCTCCATTAAAATACTTTCCTCCAAAAAATTGTGTAATAAATGTAATTAAAAAAAAAAATTAAATGCTCCCTCTTTTATTCCTAAAGCTTCAGGATTGCAAAAAGAATATTATAAAAATAAAAATAAAAATTTATTTATATAATTTTTATTAAAATATGGTGTATTCGTTAAGCCAAAAAAAAAAACAAAAACTTATATATTTTTGAAAAAAACCCTCATTAAAATAAAATATATAATATTTTTGAGATAAACAAAAAATCGGAACTAAAAAAAAAATATAAAAAAATTTTAAAAAAAAGTTTAAAAAAAAAAAAAAAATCTTTTAATTTTAATTTTCACTCAAAATTAAAGAGATCTAAATGTGGTCTTATTAAATAAATATCATTTTTTAAAAAAATTCACCTTAAAAAAAAAATTTTTATAATATTATAAAGGATAATAGATAAACATTTTATCCCTAATTTTTTTATTACTTTTAATAAAATAAATATTTCTGGTAAAATAAAAAACCCAATAAAAATTAAGTCTTGTAAAATGGAGTATGTTTGCATTTTAATCAAAAGGCAAACGCAATATTTATCCCTCAATTATTTTAATTTAAAAAAATATTATTTTATTTAAATCATTATTAAAAAAAAAAATAATGAGTATAAATTAAAAAAATTTTATTTAAAATTGTCATGAAGTTAAAAAATTTAAAGAGTAGAAAATATCCGATTAAAGATATAAAATAAATTGATCTCAAGGCTAAAAATAAAACTTCCCCGCACCAAAAAAAAAAAAAAAAAATTGTATGTAATTACTAAAAAAAGATTATAAAAACCTTGATAAAATTAAGAAAAAAATTAGGACCGGCTTTCCGGTCCTGTATAAATGAACCCGCTTTATCCCCCCTAATATAAAAAAAAAAAAAATAAAAAAGAATAAAAAAACCCTAAAAAAAAAAAAAAAAAAAAAAAAAAAAAAAAAAAAAAAATGAAAAATAATGCAAAAACAAAAAAAATAAAAAGATAAAAAAATAAATATAACAAAAATAATAAAAAAAAAAAAAAAATAAAATAAAAAAAAAAATCTCCGAAAATCCAAACAAAAAGAAATCACTAAAAAAAAAAAAAAAAAATAAGAAAAAAAAAAATAAAAGAAAAATAAAACCATTATTAAAATAAAAAAAAATTAAAAAATAAACAAAAAAAAAAAATTAAAGAAAAAAAAAAACAAAAAAAAAAAGAAAAAAAAATCAAAAATATAAAAAAAACAAAGTTTATGGACAACAAATTTATAAAAAAATTAAAAAAAAAAATTAAAAAAAAAAAAAAACAAAAAAAAATCCAAAAACAAAAAAAAAAAAAAACAAAAAAAAAAAAAAAGCCCATAAACAAAAATAAAAAACAATAAAAAATAAATCTATCAAAAAAACACGTTCCTCAACCCATGGGGGGGGCCTTACCATTAAGCAATTCAAATTAACTTGCTCCCCCCCCCTTAATTGTCACCCCCCTTCCACACCAGAAAAAAAAAAACAAAAAATAAAAAAAACTTCAAAAAACAAATGAAACCAAACCGCTCCTTCAAAATTAAAAATAAAAAATAATAAAAAAAAAAAAAATATAAAAAACAAAAAAAAAAAAAACAAACCATAAAAAAAAAAAAAAACAACTAAAAAACCAAAACTCCAAACCCCCCCCACCCAAAAAAACAAAAAAGTATAAAAAATAAAAAAAAAAAAAAAAAAAAAATAACTTAATAACCATAAAAGTTTACAAAAAAAAAAAAAAAATACTAAAAAACAAAAAAAAATAAACATATAATTATTTAAAAAAAAAAAAAAACTACAAAAAAAAAAAAAAAAAATAAAACAAAAACAAACCAAAACACAAAAAAAAAAAAAAAAAAAAAAAAAAACCCAAATATATTAATCAAAAATATAACAACAAAACAAAACCAAAAAATAAAAAAAAAAAAAAGATAAAATAAAAAAAAAAAAAATAAAAAAAAAAACATAAATAACAAAATTATAAAATATAACAAAAAAAAAAAACAAAAAAAAATAAAAAAAACCTAAATAATCTCCAAAAAAAACATTATAAAAAAAAAAACACAAATTCAAACTTTCCCCTCAATATAAAAAAAAAAAAAGAAATTTAACAAAAATATAAACAAAATATAAAAAAAAAAAAAAAATTTTAACAAAAATAAATTTAAATTTCACCAAACAAAATATACAAAAAAAATTAACAATAAAATAAAAGCACCACAATGAAATATTAATATAAACAAAAAAGAAATAACCAAAAACAAAAAAATACAAAAAAAAAAAAAATCCCCAAAAAATAAAATAAAACACCATAAAACCCACAAAGCCAACAAAAAAATAAAAAAATAAAAAAAACACCAATCAACAACAAAAGGAAAAACATTAAAAAAAAAAACAAAAAAAAAAAGAATTAACATTATAAAAAAAAAAACCAAAAGCAACAAAAAAACAAAACTGTGAAAACACCAAACCTAAAAAAATTTAAAAAAAATAAAAAAAAAAACAAATAAAACACGCACCAATATTTCACCCAAAAAAAATATTTGCCCTTTATAATAAAAAAAATTAATAAAAAAAAAAACAAATTCTTAAAAAAAAAAAAAAAAAAAAAAAACAAATAAAAACAACAAAAATTTAAAAAAAAAAAAGCCCCTCTGGAAAAAAACAATTAGTTTATACTAAAAAAAAAAAAATAAAAAAGAATTTATTTTAAAGCAAACAAAAATTTAAAAATTATAAATCTTAAAATAACAGCTTATAAATAAAAATAAAAAATAAAAATAAAAAAAAAAAAAAAAAAAAAACGTATACAACAAAAAATACTAGTATTAAAAAAAAAATCAAAAAAACATAAAAAAAAAAAAAAAATAAAAAAAAATGTCAAAAAAAAAAACGAACAAAATAAAGAAAAAACAACAAAAAACTGCAAAAAATAAAAACAAAAAAAAAAAAAGAAATAAATATAAAAATAACAAGACAAAAAACAAAAAAAAAACACCAAAAAAAAAAAATAAACAAAAAAAAACAACAAAAAAAAAAAAAAAAAAATAAATATATCAAAAAAATATAAAAAAAAAAAAAAAAAAAAGAAAAAAAAAAAAAAATAAAAAACCAAAAAAAAGAACAAACAACAAAAAAAAAACGACAAAAAAAAACAAAATATAAAAAAAAAAAAATAAAAAATAAAAAAACAAAAAAAAAAAAAACAACAAAAAAAAAAAAAAACAAAAACCAAAAAAAAAAAAAAAAAAAAAACAAAAAAAACTCCAAAAATCCAAAAAACAAATAATGGTAATCTTCCTAAATAAAAAATTAAAAATAAACCAAAAAAAACATCAAAAAAAAAATAAAAATCAAGATGAAATAAACAAAAAAAAGAAAAAAAAGAAAACAAACAAATGAGAGATCAAAAGAATAGACAATCATTGACAGATCAATTTAGAGAGAGAAAAAATAATAAAATCAATAAAATAAATAAAGACTTGAGAGCATAGAAAAAAGATTGATAAGAGGGAAAAAAGGAGCAAAAAATACAACACCATAATTTGAAGTATACATCGATAATCAGAAACAGAGTAACCAGAGGGGGGTATGTTTTTGGTTGTGTGGTCTATTTTGGTTTTTTTTTGATTTTATTGTTTGTTGTTGCGCGTTTAGTGTTAAAACCCCCGAAGCCAATAAGCTAGAATTTTGGGAATTTACTTGGCTGGCAAGGTAAAGGTGAAATAAGAAGATTTTAGAAGTGTGGAGGCACTGCGACCCAAAAAGAGGGGAACCCAATTTTAAAGCATTTTGCATGCATGAAGGCCATGGGGAAAAGGCCCCTCTCCTGTAAGGGTGGGTATGTCCAACCCCACAAAATTCCAGGGACAAAAGAACCCAGGAGAGGTGTCCAGGGCCAACCAAAAATATTGTAGATAGAAGAAAGAAAAAAAAATATAATTTAAACAGTTTTTTTTTAAATTCCATTCCTGGTCTCCCACCCCCTCCCTCCCATCTTTGACCCATCTAAAAACTAAAACTGAAAGACACTCCCTTAACTCCTGCCCTTGTACATTAGCCTTATCTAGAAAAATTTTGGTGTGGTATTGTAGGATGTTAGAGAATTACCCAAAAGAAGTTTTCACAAGAAATTTTAACTACCTGCCTCCTCCCTTTTTTTTCCCCTTTGGGTTTTCCTATACAATAAACTCCCCCACCTACCAGCAATAAAGCCTAATGAATTGGGTCCCCCAAGGAAAACCTGGTGGAATTTTTGCTGTACCCGGCCTTCAGGACTAAAACGCATATACATAAAGATAGGAAAAAAAAAATGGGCCTTTTAAGCCAATTAATTTAGAGTATTTCCCCGGCCAAAGAAAAACAATACATATCAAGGAAAAATGTTTTTCTTAATTCCGATTATCCTGAAATAATGTCACAACTCTCCTTACTTATCTTTGAAATCCCTGGGGAGCATGCCAGCTCCATTCTTAAATAAAAATGGTAGCTAGACTAAACATTTGGCCAGTTTACATCTGGGGCTATTTTTTTTCCTTTTAATAAAATGCAAAGTACACGACAATTTTTAGTGGTAATATTTAATATCTTAGAAATTGGAAAAGTTTTTACTAAAAGCGATGTATTTGGTTAAGTTTTATTAAAAAGTAAATTAATAAAAAAAAATTATGGACCAATTAAGAACCTACTAACAGATGACAAATGCCAATGGATTTTAAGCCAAGATAAGAGGGTTTCACATAAATACACAATTCCCCACTAGTCTAGTTAACAGCCCCCTTTTTGGTTTGAAATGTCTTTTCAGGCTTTTTGTTGGAACAAAGGGTGGGTTTAATACATACAATTAACATAATGGGTTTTTTTTTCCCCCATTCCATGAACTGTATCAACCTTATTAAACTAATCCCTGTTGCATGGTGCCCCAAATTCCCTGAACCATTTATAAATCTTCTCGGAGAAGAGAAACAGCTTAGCAAGAAGGGAAGTCAAATTGTTAAATAAAAGGGAGTAAAAAAGTAAATGCTATGTTGGGGTTGTAACAAGTGCACGCCCCCTTATTTGGAGAGTTCCCCTGTTCTGCCCTTAAGGGAAACTAACACATTATCCAGAACTGTAGCCCATGTTAACCAGAGGATGAACACAGGAAACAGCAACAAGCTTATTCAGATTACTCGAGATGGAGATGTTCCATGTCCATCGCTCTTTTCAGAAGCCCTTTTTTAAAACAAACACCATTTTCTCCTGGGAGTGACTCTCCTGACCTAAACACTTGTGGGCCATGGAAAAAAACCCTGAATGTCAGGTTTGCTGAAAGCCCCTATTGTTTTATTGTGGAGTCCCCCCATTTTTAATTTTACCACCAAAAATAGTCCCCAGTTTTATTAGCAAATAATTTACAGCTAATGTCAAAGGTCCGCCAATAAAAAATTGTAGCTGGCGGGGTCCCAGATGCCCCCCTGCCCTAGAAAACCATTAATTTTTTAGTGTGGGGGAAAATGATACCAGCTGTTTCAAGGGAAATTTCTTATGTCCCTCCTAAATCTCCCTTAGGTCTAGAAAAATATTAAAACACAAAGTGGTCCCCCCTGAGGCCCCTTTTCCTAATTACATGAAATGGTGGGCCACCAGTAATCTTAGTAAGCATTTCCCATAAAATATTTAATGGAAGATAATGCTAAAAAGGATAATAAATATTCAACTAAATGAAGCAAGGTGGATTACTAATTTTTTCTATGGTTTTAAACTCTTCCCGACCATATATTGGGATTTTAATAGAGGGGAAGTTGATTAAACAATGGGGAAA
>JAJQQW010001063.1:0-10057 GCA_025583905.1 Ia io
ATCCACAGAACACATGTAAACAGGAATCCCAAGTAACAGTGGGCCCTCCTTCCCCGTATTAACTTCCCTTACACTAACCTATGATTGGGGCCCCTAAACCTTCACCCACATGATACATCTCCCAATAACAATAGAGGGCAATCAGCCAAATACTTCCCCAACCATGCTGAGCCCAGTATTTCAATGCTCCGTTCCCTTTCCCTAACATTCCTTTCCCGGACCTCTCCTTTTTTTTCAAACAGAAGTTTTTGTTTCACGTTTTCTAGGTCTCCTTGATTTTTCCATTAACTCTGAACCTCCAGCCCATCAATTTTCCGTCAGATACATCCATATGGGAAACCTAAAGAAAGAAAAATAACCATTTTGCCCAATTAAAAGTCCCAAAAACAAATCAATAGGTAACTTACATCCCACCTTCAAAAAAACCCACAATGTGAAAAAATATGTTGAAAAAAGGGTGGTGGGCCTTGTCTTAGAATCACTGCGAGACCCTGTTCCCTATGGTAGAAAACTCCGAACTGTGGGGGGTCCCACCCCCTGCCCCCCAGGAACTGGCTTTTGTGGACATCATAGCCGCAGTCCAGGTCCTTTTCGGCCTTGTCCCCAACCCCGCCCAAGTTGGTGAATCCTCCCAGACAACTCCCCAGCAAAAATCCAGCCCCCACAGCGGGCAAGCACCCATCAGTAAGCCAAAGGTAGTCACCCCCTGTTGGGAAGTAGGGCCTGCCACTGGTGACATCAGTCCTGAAGGCAAAACTGTAGCAAAGAAAGACTGAGGAAATGGGTGGTCCAGACCCTCGGAAAAAAGGGGATACAAAGCAAAACAACAATTCACTACTGGACCATGATTTTCATATCCTGAACTAATAACAGAGAGGACTGTTTTATATGTTATTTAAGTGAGAGGGCCCATTAAAACATCAAGACATTTGTCCCTCCCCATTCATAACACATTTTTTCCAATATCTGAAGACAACCCCTTCGACCTATATTTTTTTTGAAATTTCAAAACAAAATCAGTTAATAAATTAATTTGCAACTTTTATTGTTTTTGATTAATGGTTATACCCCTTTTAACACAATCCAAACCATAAAATGTTCACCTTAATAGTGATGTTTTTAACAAAATTAAATTTTTACTTTTTTTTGGTTTTCTTAACTAAGACAATCCCTCAATTGAAACAATCCTAACAATAAATATTTCCAGAATTATATCAGGACCAAATCCTTTTAAGTTCCGGCTATGTTATAAATGAGGAGATTCTTGCATCCCTTGCATAAATCAGCTGAAACCAGTTTATGCCACCTAGAGCACCCATACACAAGTAAAGCCGTTTAAAAAGGTTGTTTGCAAGAGAATTTACCCCAAGAACATTTTTTGTGGGTACTTTGAAAGTGGGGAAGAAATTTCCTCTACTTTCTATTTTGTTCACTTAAAGGATTGTATTGTGGAATTTGCGAAACATAAAGCCCTCTAACTATAATCTTAGCATTCTCTAAAATGGGGTTTTTTTGTAAACCTTCTATTATCCTATCCCCTATAAAAATATTCAATTTAATTTGCCAACTGCCCATTGGGGTTGGTAAGGAAAACCATTTTTTGGGTATTTAGAAACTCGAGTAAATACCCTACATTAGTTGGGAGGGATTTTTTTTTTCCCCTTTTATAAAAAAAAACCCTATGGTTAACAAATATGGGGCAAAATGTACCCCAATGGTCCCCCTTATTGGAATTTTTTCAAAAAACCTTAAAACCACAAACAAACCAAACTAAAAGTAGGAAGTAAGCCTAACTCCCCTTAAAAAAACCAAACCCAGACCTTTTGCTGAATTTTTGATATTAAATTGAATATTGGGGCCTATTGCCCCCAGTGGGGCCTGGGGGGGTAATGTTTTGCTAATAAATTGGGGGGTTGAATAGATGTTAATACCCTTCTTCATCTTCTCAGTTCTTAGAGTATTAGAGGGCCAGGTGTGTTTTTGTAGGCAAGGGGGGGGGGGGGGGTGGGGGAGGTGACCTAAGCCAGGGAACTAGGTGGTGGGGATCCTATCTGGTTCCAAGGGGGGACTCCAGTGGTTTATAATCCAAATTGCATCCCAGAAGCAAAAAAGAACAGAAAGGCAAGAGCCAAAAGCCCCAAAGGTCAAGGTTCCAATAGGAAATCAAAAGGTAGAAGGACCCAGAGAAATAATGGAATGATCCAACAGTATAAATGGACGTTAAAAAATAGGTCATGGGATAGGAAAGCCAAAGGTATAAATTGAGGAGGGCAGTAAAAATTTCTGGGGGGGACAAAGGAGGGAATATATCCCACCCTTCAATTCCTGGGCAATAGGGAAAGATCCACTTTGTGCTGTGGGGGGCCTAGGGTTTCCTTATAAAAATAGGGAGGAGGGGACCAACTCCTTCCTTTCATCGACAAAAGAAGGGGTGGGGTGGGGCAAAATTTAGAAGACAAGGACCACTGGTCTATTGGCCAACGAAAAATAACATGGCAAAAATCTTATTTTACCTGAAACTAGAACAGGCAAACTACACCACTACTGTAACTAATTTAAAAAGAATGTAATTATGCTAATAAGTACCAGACCCAATCTTTTTCCCAGGACGGACCTTTCCGGAACTTTGTTATAAATTGATGGGGGATGGACCGGTTCACCGTCTGACCAAAGGGCTGGGGGGGGCCCGGGGCGAAAAGGCTGGCCCGAGGGTTTTTTCTGGGGTTTGGGGCCTCATGCCAGCCCACAGGGCCCATGTGCCTCGTTGGGCTGGCCAGAAGGGAGGGTAGTCCTGGGGGTCCCAGGTGCAAGGGGGCCAAGGGGCAAAAGGCGGGTATAGGGGTGGGATTCAGGGCCGGCAAGCAGGCAGGCAAGGCAGGGTTAGGGAAGGAGCCCCTAGTGGGGTCCCCAGAATTTGCGAGAGGGATTGAGATGTCCGAGGGTCCCCCCCCCAGGATTGGAGGAGGGTGTTGGGCAGGGCCGGGGGGCTGAAGGTGGGGGGACCCCCCCTTCCTTGTGCACAAAAATTATCCGGATGCACCCGAGGGGCCTTCTTAGGGCCCCCCCCCTATAATAAGAGAACAATGGCATTTAAATGCCGGCTAAGTTAGGGGGACCAGAACAAAGCTGGCTGGCTTGTGGTGGGCGGCTGAGGATCCCCTTGGCATTGAATTATTCGAGTTGCCCTATTGGCCCCTCTATTTGTTTTCTTCATATGAGGGTTTTGTATTTTCTTTACATTCTAGATAAGGATGGTTTTGGATTCGGGGGGAATTCTATCATCATGTGGTCCTTTCTAGGAAAAACCACACCACTCTCACTTAGCTTTGCAAGGAAAGCCACCAGGGGGCTAACCTTCTCTGGGAAACCTTCTGGTTATAAAAAGGCTTGGTGACCTATTTTAAAACTTTGACACTTTCTTGTTAGTTATTTTTTTCCTTTAACTTTAATTTCCACTATATACACTAACACTATTATTTAATAGTCCCCAAGGGACGAAAGATTTTTTTTAAAACAGTGGGGTTTTAATGGTGGAAAATGGTGCTCAATTGTCAATCCTCAGGTTTCTTTATCCAATGGACCCCCAATTATGTGTGTTATTTACCTTAAACGCCTTTGGAATTTGGACAGTATATAAACAGACCCTTTGCCAAGCTGCCACTGGGCTGAAGGGGGGGCGAATTTTTGCCGGCAGATGCACTTTAAAATTGTGGGGGGGGTGACTGTTTATCCTTCCACTTAGCTTCTTTTGTTAGGAATTGTTTCACGGGTGTCATTTATATTTGGGGCGAAAGGGGGCTGTCATTTCCCCACCTTTCTAGGAATACCAATTTAGGCTGATTTCCTGCCCCTAGGCTTTAACCTATGGATTCTCCCTGTTATCTACCTTTGGGTCACTTTTTGGGGCTAAACCTAACCTTTTCATGGTTTTAAAAAATGTTTTATTTTTTAATATATTATCTCCCAATGTTTCACCATGTTTTTAATGGCTCATTTATGGCCCATGGCCATTTTTAAATTCTTTATCAAACTGGTAAACTGTATAATGATTCTGGGTTTAATCGGGCTCAATTCCCCCCTGTTAGTTGGGGACGGTTGCACAGAAAGCAAGCCACCCCCATTTGAAATTTGATTCTCTTCTCCATCCAATTGAATGTATTTCCTTATCTCCTCTTTTTCCCTCTCCACGTTCCCTCTCTTCTGTGAAAAGGCAAAAAAAAATAGTATATTATTTTTTAAAAATCAAATAGGATTATTAGGTTGGTAAGAAAATCTTCAACTTTTAGGATTTCTTTATTTTCAAACTTTTTGAATTGGTTTTCCTTGTTGGGATGTATATTACATGAAAAAGTTGTTTTAGATAATCCTTTTTTCTTTGGACATGGTAATACAATAAATCTCCCCTTAAGAAACAAGATGGTTTGTAAACAAATAACGGGGATTGAGTGGTTGTTTACTTAAGGTTTTTTTTTTTCTTATGTTATAACAATTTTTCTCTCCAACTTACAATTTTTCCCAAAAGGTATAACACCTTCATACATCTCCTCCCTATCAATTTGGATAAAATTCTTTATTTGGATGATCATTGGCCAAAAAGATGTATCCCCTAAATCCTCCTATTAACTATTGAGCACAGGAAGAAAAAATGTAGAGTAGAAGGTGAAATTATTAGAGGGAAGTTCCCTACCTAAAATTGGCATTGAAGGGTTATAACAATAGGAGTTTTATTATATTCCATATTGATTTTGGAACTGCATTGTCCAGAACCTTTTCAAAAAAAAACTGAGCTTGTTCCCCCTCACATCTTTGGGGAAAAAGAAAATTACTTGGTCCCTTAAGGTTTTGAGTTTCCCCAGGTTCAAAGGGAAATATTAAATAAATTCAAAAATTGGAATTTATTAAAAACAGTTAAATGGGGCATTATATAATTTAATTATTATATTTTAAAAATCCATTTTTCATTGAAAATAATTAATGTTGAATTAGCAATTGTAACAAATACTTTAATATTTAAAAATCTTTTTTTTCTTGAAAAAAAAAAAAAATCTTTGAGGTAAAAATAAAAAAATAATCATTGGAAAAAAATAAAAAAGGGAAAAATATATTTTTCTAGAGCTGTTTTGAAGAAGAATATTGTTTTAATTACAAATGTGCCCCCCCATAGGGAAAAAATTCTCTGTCCCAATAAAACCCTCAATACTGCTTTAAAGAGCTCTCCCCCACTTTCACTAAACAATTTATTTACATTCATAATAGTGAACATGTTGGGAGCACACGGACTGGTGGAAAAGTTCTGTAAGGAAGGGCATTCTGGATAAAAGGGAGTGCGCAGAAGGCCCCATGGCCCTGTTTATCAGAATTCTGACTTAGGGAGTGCCGAAGTGCGTCCCCTCATTCTTCCTTACCTTTCCAAACAAGTCTGTGCATGCCAAACCCCTTGGTGTCCCTTCCAAATCTATTGACTCTATTAGTTATTTATTTACTTGTGTATATCGTTCTCCTCACTCATCCAGTAGAATTTCCATCAGGGCTTATGTCTTCTACCCCTCTGAACCCCTCACCCTGACACATAATAAAATGCTCAAAAACATAGATTGGATCAAATGTATGAATGTTTTTTAATAATAGTTATTTCATTGAATTCCTCCAAACAATCCCCATGGATCATTTCAAAGGAACTGAGCTCGCATAATCTTAAGAATCCTTGCATGAGGTCACTTGAGATGTGGGCAGCACAAGATTAAAGCGCTACTCTAAATCCTTTATGGATTTTTTGCTTCTCATACTAATTTCACCTAATAATATATTTTCCAGCACCTGCACTAAGAAACTTGAAATCTCACTCCAGTCTTCCTTTCTTTTTGTACTTAACCCATACCATTGTTTTCCAAAGCTCCATCCTTCTTCCCAACTCTAGCTCTCCTCCCCTCCATCTGATCTCCACAGCCTTAGTTTGGGCCCACTCCTCATCTCTTCCTTCCACACTGTCCTTGCCTCTGAATGGTCTCCCGCTATTAAGTGACGTTTCTTCCTCCCAACACTCCCCCAGACCAACGTACAGATTTCACCACTTCTCTTGATGGCTCAGTGGCTTCCCGATCATTTGATTAAGATTCACCACTCCTTAAGCTCTGCAAAGCCTTGAGGTACCTGGCTACCTGCCTTCTTCTCCATACTCACCTTCCTTCCACCCTACCCGACCTTGCCCGTGCCTAATCATTGACATTCTCCCATATCTTTGTGTTTTTATATACTGTTTTCCCTCTGACTGTTTCCCCCACTTGTGCCATGATTCAGGAACTGCAGAACAAACTTCGTCTTGTTTGAAGGCTCACCTGATCTAACTCCCATATAATGCAACCACCATCTTGAAACAGAACATGCCCTCTGTTCCCGCCCGTAAAACCCGAGAACAAGTCCTCACTATCAATGGCATTTTAGGTGTCTGTATTGTAATGGTCACTACGTTGCCTTTTTGGTGTGTTTCTTTTTTGTTATAATTTTTAATCTGGTCAGTATAGGATGGAACTCCTGAGGGCATGTTCCTAACATAGTAACCTGTGTTCAATCATTTTGTCAGAAGCTATCTTCTTGAAAGAATGACTCAAAGAGTGAACATATTTTTTAACCTGATTGCAATTAAATTCAATAAAGAAAAGAAAGTGAAGTTTCTGATTGTGCATGCGTTTATTAAGTAGGGCCAATAGCCGTGGCCTCATAAGCACAGAGTATTCTGTTTCTGAACTGTGTGCTAAGAACCCTCGGTAGAAAGTCATTGTGGTACTATTCACTACATCAATCCATGCCCTAAAATATCTTCAAAGTACTGTGCGCAGTACAAGAAAGATACATGAATAAGACAGTATAGCCCTTCTTTGAAACCGTGACAAACCAATGGGAGAGACCATCATTTTCCCAAAGGAATTCATACGACCCTATGACTTCCTTTTACTCAAGACATCTGACCTACAAGTTTCATCATAAATAGTTGAACCTGTCTCAGTTTTTCTAATAAAAAAAAAAATAATAAAATCTTGAAAACCAAATTGCCTCTAGTATTAATTCTATTTTTTTACTCTAAAACTGTGTTCTTCAAGAACCTATTTTCAAAGATTTATACTTGAAGAGCAACACCATGCTCATAAGCTCATAGCTGCTTAAATGTATACTTTTTTTTAAATCTTAATTTGTAAAAAAAACCTCTGGGTACGAGTCGTCTTGAGAAATCAGTTTCTAGTCATTCTCACCACATCCTATTTTGCAGATTCCGGAGATGTGTAAAGAGCGGTATGTAAATTTCAACAAGGATCCTATAGAGCAAGGACAGGGCCAGCCAGCTGAACTGCTGCAGGGGGCAACAGAACCGCAAACAAAAAGCAAGGTGGAATTTATTTTTATTTTCCTTGTGGGCCTCGAAGAATGATAGTTTGCTATGCCTTTGTCCGGTTGCCATGAAACTGCACTCCGGAATGTGCAATTCTTCCAGAGCCTTCATCAGGAATGCAAGCAGAAGACCAACCTGAGCTGTGATCTATTAGTCTGCCCAGAGTTTGATGAACTCAGGAAGACTTGTTATAATCAAAATAAGTCACAGTCCAACATAAAATGAGTAAAATGAGCAACAGTGGCTCATTGACACCTTAACTTTCTCCTATTGGGTTAAATATAATAGGAGAAATCTATAGGGTTTATGTTTCTTACTTAATAGTAAATCAGTATAAAATCATTGAATTCCACAGCTACTAATGAAGGACTAATCTTATATCCTATGAACGTAATTGCAAATGGAATTTTTTAAATTTCAAAAATCGTTAACAGGATACTGCGAAATCACTTTATCATTTTAGGATCAACTCAGGAAAAATCCCATTATTAAGAACATTAAAGTTCATATAGATATACGTTTTTTGGTTCAGACAGAGTTAATGTGAGGAAGGAAGGCCCATGCACATCTAGGAGCCCCTATGAAGCATTATAAGCAAGCAATATGCTAAAAATACCAAATACCATGTATTGTCAAAGAACACATAAACTCCCAAATGCACATATGAACAGAACCGTAAAAGAAGACTTTTGAGGTGGTCAGGGCCCTGAGAAGGAAGGAGCAATGTTTTACCTTCATGGTAAGACATGCAAATACTGCTCTGGTTTCGTCCAGTCAGCGTTTAGCTCAAGGATTGCAAGATCAACCTGCTAAGTAGGAGAGATACGGTTCCTTCCCTCCAGGAAGTGTAATCCTCCCCAGCAGAAGCAGAGGAGACATTCATAAAAGATCACATCTTCCATTACGAATAACAGTAAAGAAGTGCAAAATGTGCTATCAAAGAGAGGTCAGGTTCCAAGGGATGATGTAAGGAAGAAGCTAGCTTACACATGCCTACCTGCCGCACAATAGATCCCATTGAGTTAGCTGGCTAAAAGACTGTTTCACAGCTCTACAGAGGGCATAAAGAATGAAAGAAAATCCACCAACGTCAATTGGGAACTAAGATATCAGAGCCAGATTTAGAGCCAGTGGCCGTCCTCCATGGTTCATAATCTTTTTCCTATGTCCACAAGTTTTGTGACGTGACTTCTTCCTTTTTCTAAATGCTGAAATTAAGGATTATTCTAAATGCTGAAGTTAAGAACTAAAGAAAATACATTTGACAGAATGCTAGAATCTGTATGATTGTCTGAATTGTTTCTGAAATTTTATTTGTTATTAAGCCCGACAGATTCTCTTATAAGAAAGCTAGGAATCTGTCCTTCGATCATAATACTCTCACATAAATGTGCATTGAGTGTTGTCTAAGACACCGACACCTTCCTTGTGAGGTAGTTCTCAAAGCCAATCAAGGGGTCTGGGTGAGGAGTCACCATTGACATCATTACCCAGCATTTAAGTTTTGGAATAGACGGAGCTCCACACTCCGCCCTCGCTCACATCATCTCCCATATCAGCACTGCCTCCTCTCACCCCCATTATTAATCCTGGTACCTTCCTGTCCACTCTAAACTCAACTAGAAACAACTTGAAGTTATAAGACACATCTTAGTTATCCTGGTACCATAGAGAAAAAGCATAGTAACTTAGTCAATGTAGGTATTCATATTGTAAGTAAAAAAAATAAGTTAAGCCCTAACCGGTTTGTCTCACTGGATAAGAGCGTCAGCCTGTGGACTGAAGGGTTCTCAGGCTTTGATTCCAGTCCAAGGGCATGTACCGTTTGTTTCGGGCATATCCCCAGTAGGGGGTGAGTAGGAGGCAGCTGATTGATGTTTCTCTCTCATCTGATGTTTCTAACTCTCCCTCTCCCTTCCTCTCTGTAAAAAATCAATAACAATACAAATTTTTTGTTGAAAAAAAAATAAAAATAAGTCTAAAAAAGCACTCCTAATATAGAAAAAGATAACACTTTAATTAAATACAACAGTTTCAACCAGAATTAGAATTTTCCATTTTTAAAATAAATTGTTTGGAAATCGGGTCACAAAAAGTTAAGTGACCCTCAAGATCACTAGAAGAACCCCATTAAATTCAAACAAGAAACAGCTCTCTATCTGTTCCACAAGACAATGACTATGAAAATCTTCATCCAGTCTCTTATAATCATTCTTCTGCGATGAAAAAATATGGCGTGAAAAAAAAAACAATTTTGACTCAAAACATACGTTTTTTTTAAAAATACTGGCGCGCCATTTAACAAGGAAGAAAGGTTGACCCAGAAGTGTTATGACTTGACCTAGGTTAATAGAAATAAGAAACTGTGTTTGCACAATCCAGGTCATAGAAACATGAAAGACCACTGCACAACAAATCAAACTCAGAAATTTCATTGCACCCTAACCGGTTTTGGGGCTCAGTTCATAAGCGTCGGCCTGCAAACTGAAGGGTCCCAGGTTCATCTGGTCAAGGGCATGTACCTTGGGTGAGGGCACATCCCCCATAGGGGTGTAACAGGAGGCAGCTGATCGATGTGTTCTCTCTCATCGAGTTTCTAACTCTCTATCCCTCTCCTTCCTACTTTGTAAAAAATCAATTAACATATATTTAAAAAAAAAGAAAAAAGAATTT
>JAJQQW010001265.1:0-77648 GCA_025583905.1 Ia io
ACCTTGATAGTCATGACAAAGGGCGAGTGCCCCAGCGCCTTTGGTTCTGCCCTCGGGGCTCCGGAAAGAGGGAAGTCACCACTTGCCCGGATATCTTTGAGTTAGGTAGACTCTGCTGCCAGAAGACAATTGCTCAGCTCAGCCCTGAGGTTCAGATGCGAAAGTCACAAGGCAGGCCCCTGTCCTGAATACAGGCATGTGATCCGCACCGTTTCACCCCTCTGTGCATTCCTTCGGGGAGCAGTGACCTGTTCTCCCCCTGTCACTGGCCTGACTTCTTGGTACAGCGCCTGAAGAGATGGGCCCTGCCTGTGGGATTGCCACGTTCCCTTAAAGCCCACGGTCCTGCCTGCTTCCTGAGGTGAGTTGCACAGGGAACCTGTCTAGGACGGTCCATTGTGGGGTGTGATTTGCAATGTGTGCCCCATGTTGAGTGCCTTGGACAAAGTTTGCGCAGCTTTGCCTGTGCTTACTTTTGTCGCTGCGACTTTTTTTTTGCGTGCCAGGGTCTGTCCCCCAAACTTCGCCGAGCTTGTTTGTCAGCCTGTGCGGCCGTCTGCCCCTTCTGGGGTCCCGAGTGCCTTATGCTCAGCTTAGTCCTTTTCCTTTTCCGCCTGTGGTTTCCCTTTACATGCACCTTCCTTCAGAGATAAAGCCTGTCTTTTCTTTCCTTTGCAGCATGCGCATTTGATTTTTTTATCCTCTGCTGCCACCTTGTGGCTACTGTTAAAATTGATGCTCCTGTCTTTTCGCCCTTGCATCCTGCGCATGTGATCCTCTGCTGCCACCTTGTGGCTATTCTTGGAATGGCATGCCATTTCACTAAAGGTTTGTGCCTGCATGGTCACAGTGATGGGGCAACCTTTTGAGCTTGGTGTGTCAAACTTTGCCAAAAAACTGAGCATAACTCGGGTAGTGTGTCACTTTGAGGAAAAAACTAACTCCAAGACTCTAGTCGCAAATGTTTCATCCTCAGGAGCAGCAAATGTTTCATCCTCGGCATGCGGCCGCGTGTCATCAGAAATGGCTACGCGTGTCAGTGCTGACACGCGTGTCATAGGTTTGCCATCACTGGTCTAGGACTAGGTGTTGTTTTTCTGGTTGTAGTGATGTTTCTCTCTACGTTTCAGACCTTGGAGAAGTCATGCGAGGTGTGGCGATTTGGGAAGCTCCTTTACTGTGATGGATCTCTGCTGCCAACCGGTAAGTGATTATGGGAGAGCAGTTTTTCTTTCTTTCAATTTGGAGGCTTTGCCGGGTACTTTGTAGTGCAAACAATCTGTTGTAGGAGTGCAGTTTGGCAGTACTGTGACGTCTGTTTAGCGCTCATTTTTCTTTCCTTGTGCCCACGAATGGTCTTCGCCAGATGCAATGTTTCTTATTGCTTTCCTGTGTTCCTGCATGCAGGGGCACTTTCCGCCTTCTTGTGCTATTGGCTTCTTGAACCCTCAGTTACCTTCTGCTATATGGCTGCCACTGTTATTGTTGGGTGGCTTTGGCTTACATGACAGTTTGCGCTGCAACGAATTTATTCCAGGTTACTTTTCCCCATAACTGCTTTTGTTGGCATTGTCTGGAGACGTTCGGTGTTTGCTCCACATTCCTTATGTGTCACATTTTCAGGCTTACTTTTCCAGTGTTCTCTGTCACGTTCATACACGCTGTGGTTTGGTCAGCCGCAGTTTCTGTATCGGCGTGTCAGCACCGCATGCTTCTTTGACACTTGCAGTGCTTGCAAAACAGACCTTTGTTCTCTGCGTTATGTTCTTGTTTTCCGCTCGCTGCATTGTCAGGGTTTTCAACTACTTCTGTCAGACACATTTCTGTGTGGGTATGTTTCCAGAAGACTGTTTTTTGAGACCAAAGCAGTTGCTTGCAACTGCATTTCTTGACTGTCAGTGCTGTTTGTTGAAGTGCTCCCTCCCTTGCTTTTCATTGCAGTTTTCCATGTTGTTCCTCCTGAAACATTTACTTGTAGTTGTTTTGAGGGCATTTTATTTCACTGTGCTTCCTTCCAGCAAACACTGCATCCATCCCACCTCACATTGTCTCCAATTTGTGGGTGGCGTCTAATGTGCACACACTGATGTTTCCCATAATGATTTTTTTTATGCGGTGTATGATTGGCTGCCTGGGTCACTTGACATCCATGACCTTATGGATGCTTGCGTGCTTGTTTGCTAGCCCATATAGGTGCCCATGCAGTGAGCAGCGAATGCACCTGGCCCTTCACTCTGCCAGTGTTCTCTTCCCCCCAAGTACGTCTCTGGAAACATATCCCTGCATGCACTTTCCAGACACTGATAGTTTTTCTTTGTTTGGTATGCATGCCAGGTGCAGCGCAGAAAGCTGGGGTCGCAGTTGTTCTCCAGTGTGATAAGGCCTTCTTGGACATGTGATTTGCTTCCCGGTTGATTTCCCTCAGTTCCGGAGGCTTATTTCCGTTGCGTCAGTCTTCCAGAGTCACCTATGTCTGGAGTTATGATTGCCTGGCACACTCGTGCTGTGTCCTACAAACCTGTGAATCTAGCATATGTGCCTGTGTGACGCTGCTCAGGTCCTCATTTTCATGGACATTGTGTTTGGCAATTATTCGAAAATCTCCTTCCTTATGTGAGTATTGTTCTGATTTGCCCTTTTGTTGGGTGTCGCTCTCATTCCCATTAATCTTTGCCTTCTCATTGCTTGGTGTTTTCATGGTTGTGTGGCTTAAAAGCTTCATTATGCTTTGCAGTTTCCTTACATCGCTGACATGTTTCTCCATGTCAGGGTGACAGTGCTGTTGCCTGCATTTGATTTCCTTTCTGTGTGTGTCATTTGTCTCGTGCTGATCATTTTTGTCATCCAGGACCAGGGGTCCTGTTTCCAAGTGATGTTTGCTGGGCTTTCCTTTGCTGCTGCATTGTCTGCTAACATTTTTGATTCCCATTCAGGTTAGTTCCATCTTACTCACAGAGGAGAGGGAGGACCAAAAAGGGGAAGGAACAAAAAGGAAGGAAGGAAGGAAGGAAGGAAGGAAGGAAGGAAGGAAGAGAGGGAGGGAGGGAGGAAGGAAGACAGGCGGGGGTAGGTTGCTGCAGGATAGGCTTTCTAGGTTTTGGTGGCTGTCTGGCAATTTAGCTCTGAGGATTATTATTAGTTCAGGTTGCCACCTGTGTTTCCTGACTATATCAGCACAGTTACCAGGTTGATAGTTAACAGGTTCAGATGTTGCTAGGTATCTGCTTGTTACCAGTTTACTGGTTACTGCTTACCAGTTAACCGGTCAACGGTTACCAGTTTACCAGTTACTAGTTAGCCGGTTACCAGTTACTAGACAATGGGTTAGGATTAGGGGCTTAGGGGCTTAGGGTGGTGTTAGGGTTAGGGTTAGGGTTAGGGTGGTGTTAGGGTTAGGGCTAGGGCTAGAGCAAGGGTTAGGTTTAGGGCTAGGGTGAGGGTTAGGGCTAGGGCTTGGGTTAGGGTTAAGGCTTGGGTTAGGGTTAGGGTTAGGGCTAGGGTTAGGGCTAGGGTTAGGGCTAGGGTTAGGGCTAGGGCTAGGGCTATAGCTAGGACTAGGGTTAGGGTGAGGGTTAGGGTTAGGGCTAGGTTTAGGGTTAGGGTTATGGTTAGGGTTCGGGTTAAGATTAGGATTTGTGTTAGGGCTATGGTTCAGGCTTAGGTTAGGTTTAGGGTTAGGGTAGGGCTAGGTTTAGGATTAGGTTTAGGGTTTGGGTTCAGGATAGGGTTAGAATTAGGGTTAGGGTTAAAGTTACGTTCAAGTTAAAGTAAGGGTTAGGTTTAGGGTAAAGATTAGGATTAGGGTTAGGGCTAGGGTTCAAGCTCAAGTTAGAGTTAGGGTTAGGGTTAGGGTTAGGGCTAGGGCAATGGCTAGGCTTAGCTTAGTTTTAGGGTTAGGGTTAGGGTAAGGGTTAGCATTAGGGTTACGGCTAGGTTTTTAAGGCTCAGGTTAGGGTTAGGGTTAGGGCTAGGGCTAGGGCAAGGTCTAGGGTTAGTTTTTAGGGCTAGGTAAGGGTTAGGGCTAGGGTTTGGCTTAGGGTTAGGGCTATGGTTAGGGTTAGGGTTAGGGTTAGGGCTAGGGCTAGGGCAGTGATGGGCAACCTTTTGAGCTTGGTGTTTCAAACTTCGCCAAAACACTGAGTATAACTCGGGTAGTGTGTCACTTTGATGAAAAAAACATTATTTCGCGATATTTATAGTTTAAATAACATAAATGTATAATTGTTTATATATAATTGTATGTAATAAACCTTAGCGGCCGCGTGTCATCAGAAATGGCTACGTGTGTCAGTGCTGAAACGTGTGTCATATGTTCGTCATCACTGGGCTAGGGCAACGTTTAGGGCTAGGGTTAGGGCTAGGACTAGAGCAAGGGTTAGGTTTAGGGTTAGTTTTAGGGTTAGGGCTAAGGGCTAGGGCTAGGGCTAGGGCTAAGGGCTTAGGGTTAGGGTTAGGGTTAGGGTTAGGGCTAGCATTATGTTTCAGGCTCAGGTTTGGTTTAGGGTAGGGTTAGGTTTAGTGTTAGGGTTAAGGTTCGGGTTAGGTTTAGGGCTGTGATTAGGTTTAGGGTTATGGTTAGGGTTCAGGTTAGGATTAAAATTCGTGTTAGGGCTAGAGTTCTGGCTCAGGTTAGGGTTAGGTAGGGCTAGGTTTAGGGTTAGTGTTAAGGTTTGTGCTCAGGGGAGGGTTAGAATTAGGGTTAGGTTTAAAGTTACGATTAGGGTTAGGGTTAGTTTTAGGGTTAGGGTTTAGGATTAGGGTTAGGGCTAGGGTTTAGGTTCAGTTCAGGATTAGGGTAGGGCTAGAGTTAGGTAGGATTAGGGTTCGGGTTCAGGTTAGGGTTATGGTGTATTAACATTTGGAATTCACAAGTTATGAGCTTCAGTCACTGGACAAATATAAATGTAGCACTGAGAATTCACAATGATAGACTAGGGAAATATTTAGGAATGTGCTTCATATACTAGAAATACATGTTCAAATAAATTTAATATCTTAACGACACAATTTTTTCACTGGGAAATCGTGTTCAAAGAGCTGAGAAGTGAGTGCGATACTGTTTACATTTATTATTCCCATCAAAATGAGTTGGTGTTTTTGGAAGAAAGTTGGTGAAACACTTAAAAATTCACTTTCATAGAGCTATATAACAGTTTGAAAGTATTTAAAACACTATGAAATTAAAATGATAACTGGCTAGTGTTCAAAGTAGTAATAATGTACCTTTAAAGAGCTTGTATGATACCTGTATTAAAATGTTAAAACTCTCAGAGGTCAAAATAACAGACCAGGGGATGTGTAAGAGTGTTTCTAAAACACTCAGAATATGTTTTAGAACCTTAACATCTCTAATGAATGTTGAAATAACTGTATTCAAAGGGCTATGAAAGGTAGGATAGTCTTTCAAATGGTAACAATTCATATTTAACCCTTTGCACTTGCTTGCTTTTTTCTCGATTCCTTTATTCTACTCGGGATTTAATTTTTTAAGTACCCCAGATTTTACAAAGCGCGGCAGTAGAATAAAAAACTGGAGTTTCTTTTCATACAAACTTATTTATTTGGATTTTTTTATATTTCAAATAATTGATACATTCAAAGAGTAATTTTAATCTCTATAATTTTTCATGGTGTGATATTTTTTGAAACATTCACCCACATGAAGACCGGGTTTACATTCACATGTTTAAATTCACTCAGAACGTGCGACTGCTAGGGAGCAAACCAATCATCCAACTAAACCCTGTGTCATGACAACATCTGTGATATGCTAATAGAAACCTAAACAAACCTAGGAGACGAAAAGATAAGGAAGGTTCTTTACCAAGGGAAGAGGATGCAAGCTCAAAAAGGCATGATGCAATGACTCATGCCTTGGACCCTCCTACTCCAGATTGCTGCCTATGCAAAAGATAAGCTTAGGTGGTGGCATCAGTTGAGATGGCATTTACATTTTACTTGTCCTTTCATGCTAATGAAAACAAGAAAAGATACTGGAAAAATAGACAAAAATCCCCCTTCCATCCCCCCCCCCCCCCCCGCGGTGAAACTACGTGTCGAGTGTGGCTCGACATACGAGCTGCTACCGATGCTAACCGTGTCAAGTCACACTCGACATCCGAGTGCAAAAGGTTAAAGTGCTGATATATATGTAAAAAACGGTGTTTAAACACTTGGAATTCACAATGAATGAGCTTGAAACACTTTAAGCATTTAAACCTGAAGTGCTGGTGTCATCAAGGGGGAGGGGCCACATGGACAGGCTCAAGTGCTCAGGTGGTAATGGTTTGGGCCAGGGGACCTGCTAGGAGTGCTGATGTCATCAAGGGAAAAGGGCCACGTGGACAGCCAGAAGTACTGAGGTGGTTAATGGTTTGGAGCCAGGGGACCTGCCGGGAGTGCTAAGAAATCAAAATGATAGCTGGCTAGTGTTCAAAGTAGTAATAATGTACCTTTAAAGAGCTGGTATGATACCTCTGTTAAAGTGGATAGAGCATCATCCTGCGGACTAAAGGGTCCCAGGTTCTGTTCCAGCTGATCAATGTTTCTCTCTCATCGATGTTTCTAACTCCCTATCCTTCTCCCTTCCTCTCTGTAAACAAATCAATAAAATATATTTTAAAAATGAAATAAAATAAAAATATCACATTATTAAGAGACAAATAAGGCTATTAGAGAATATATATATAATCAATTTTATTTGTTTAAAAACAAAATTTGAAGTGCTACAAAGAACAAAAAGTTGACATTGCATACATTGTTAGAATGTTGATAGTCAGTTTACATTGTGAAGCTATGGAGCTAATAGCTACCGAATGTTTTCTACAGGTGCCAGGCCTTGAATTCAGTGCTTTACATGCATTATGTCATTTAGTCTTTCTGCAACCTGATATTTTATGAAGAGGAAATTGATGCTCATAGGCTTCATGTAAATTGCCTGATTGTAGAGTTAAATAAAGGCAGGACTGGAAGGCAAACCCATGTGCTTCTAATAACATAGCTCTACTTCTAATGTTAGGCTCTGCTGCCTCCTGGAGAGCAAAATTGTTAATGCACACCCATTAGACAGGCTAGATGTAATAGTAACAAATAGCCCCAAAGCTTTAGTGGCTTAGAGTAAAGAAGGTGTCTTTCTTGTTCATGCCACATGCCCCCCCTGGTTCTCCAGGGACCAGGATAGAGGTGCAGTTACCATGTAGGTGTTAGTAGCAATGAACAGAGAGAATGCCAGTCTCTGGTTCCTGACTCTTGTGTTAGCAGTGACAGACTTCACTCCCAACACATTTCATTGGTCAAAGCACATCACAGGGCTGCAGCCAAATTCAAGGGGTCAGGAGGGAAACCTGATATACTTGGTGGGCCCTATGAAGGACACCACATGGTGCCAAGCAATCTGGGGGACTTTTCAGGGGTGAAGGAGAGGAATGGGCATTGGTAGGAAATAACCGCAGGAGTCAGTCAGCATGGATGGCTTTCTCTTCATCTGTGTGCACTTTGTCCCTGAGCTTCCCTAAGCCATCACGGGCAAGATTCAAAGGAATGAACATCAAACAAAAAGGAGTTTGGTCAGTGTTCAATGGTAGTAAGCTCAGAACCACTTCTGAGTGTGAAGTTGTTTAAGTCTCTGGCTGCCTCAGCTCACACACTGTGGTGATTGGGAAGGACACAGGACTGCAAGCATTCCAGCATCCATGTTTTTTACATTAACATCAGTCACTACCCTGCCTCTAAGCATGTTATCATTTCAATTGCCCTGGTCTGCACTTCCATTGGGAATCATGGTAAAATATGCTGACATTTACATCAATGGTGATCCTGTGGTTTCCACTCATTCTGTGCATGAACATGTGCTAAATGTGGTTTCTCCACAGTTCTCCCCATCCCCATTGGAGAGAGCACTGGGGCTACATTCTCCTGCTGGTCACAGTGCTCCCGGATGGCCATGCACTCCCACTATATTATCAGGATACAGAAGGTTGGGAGTAATGCTCTGAGCATCCCTAGGTACCTTCCTCTATTACAGTGGTTCTCAACTTTCCTAATGCTGCGACCCTTTAATACAGTTCCTCATGTTGTGGTGACCCACAACAATAAAATTATTTTTGTTGCTACCTCATAACTGCAATTTTGCTACTGTTATGAATCGTAATGTAAATATCTGATATGCAGGATGTCTTAGTCGACCCCTGTGAAAGGGTCGTTTGACCCCTAAAGGGGTCGTGACCCACAGGTTGAGAACCGCTGCTCTGTTATGTTTCAGCCTAGCTTTCATGTGGGCAAGGGTGTGACCTATTATCCAGAGAGACTAGGAGTCTCACAGGACTGTCCCTGCCCTCTCCAGCAATATCCAGTTTCTTATTTCTAGGGGATAATTATGGGCCTAAGAGTTGTTCCCCTCAGCATTGCCCATATACATCCACATGCATCAGAAAGCAAATTAGGCTGCATGGAGGGCAGCTGTCTCAGGCAGACACAGCTATGGCCTGTAAGGACTGAGGCTGTGGACACTGTTGACTCTTCCAGACTTGGGAAGTATCAAGTGCTCTGTCTTTGGTTGCTGGCATTCTAGTGGAGGGTATCCCAAAAACAATGGGGCAGGATAGCTAAAACAGGTGATAAGACAGAAACATGAAGCCAGGGTAGTCACTGGGACCTCCCTGAGAAAGTCTGAGAGGGGTGGCGGGGCCAGGACAGGTGCATATGGGGCCTATTTCCTTTTGAAAAGTAAGATGTACGTTTTACTTTTCCAGTTTGAAAAGTAAAACGCACGTCTCTATAAGGAACCTTTACCAGAATCATCTATGATCTCAGTGGAATTCTGCCTTCTTTCACATAAGAGGCTAATAGAATCAAGACCACAAGTCTCAGAATAATCCCACATAATTTGTGTCATAGTCATGATACCCTCACTGCTTTTTTTAAGTACAAAAATCCCCAATGCTTTTTGTTGTTGTTGTTGTTTTGTCTGTTTTGTTTTTTTTTTTTTTTTTTAATTTCTTTATTGATTAAGGTATCACATATTTGTCCTCATCCCCCCATTCCCATCCCACACCCCTCCCCACACATGCCCCCACCCCCCTGTTGTCCTTAACCGCTGGTTAGGCTCATATGCTTGCACACAAGTCCTTTGGTTGATCTCTCCCCTTTACCCCCACCCTTCCCTACCCTCCCTCTGAGGCCCGACAGTTTGATCCATGCCTCCTTGTTTCTGGGTCTGTTCTTGTTCATCAATCTATATTGTTCATTATTTCCCCTAGATGAGTGGGATCATGTGCTATTAGAAATACACTTATAAGAACCGAAAATGAGACAAGCAATAATGGTTATGGTGACAGGCAAATGAATCGGTCTGTAGTGAGTTTCTTTCTGGGCCAACAGTTCTTTTGAGACCCAATTTCAATGTCCAACAGTTCCTTATGTGTACATGTCAGCACTGACATTACAGTTCTGGATGGAGGACAAATGATGGTAATGCAGGTCCGACTCTCTCTGGTTTGGTCCTGGGCAACCTGCAGTGATGCACAGCTGCTAACTGCTAGTATGGGAAGGCCACATCAGCGTCTTCCATCTCTGGACTGCTTCTCTTCTGTCTTCATGGCTGGAGTAGTCCTGTCGATTCCTCTCTGTTGCTGGAATCCACATGGTCTGGGAGTTGTTTTCTGAAAATATACAAACATATTCTCGACCAAAAGTTAATAAAGGAATATTTTCTATAAATTTGACTGGGGATCCTATTTCATTTTTTGCCCAAATGATTTTCCTCTGGCTTGTTTTGACACCTTGTGTGTTTTTCATGGGTGTCTTGCTTTTAGCCTTACAATTAATTTTCTAAAGTATTAATTTTCTAGATGTAATTTACTTACAGGATATTTTTCCTTACATGATATTCCTCTACCATCCCCTCCTTTTTTGATTAAAATGGTAGGAGGCTTTTGAAAATTTTATAATGTAGTCTTGATGGCTTTTAAATTTTAATTTTTTGCACTATAATATTACTGTTTTAGGTTCTTTACATGGTGCACAATTTTATCATGAGATGAAGTACCAATAAAGATTTTAGTTAACACTTTAGGAACACCTTGTTGTCCAGTACAATTAATTTTTCTAGAATATTCGCTTGTTTCCACTAGCCAATTTAAATTTGCCTGAAAACTTGACTACTATTTTACTGTCAAATTTATTACTCTAACAACAATCTTATTTTACCCTATAAATATTGGTGGAAGGGATTATTTGCCTTCTTGAGTAGGTCCTGAGCATTCCTGGTGGTAGGCTGGATTTAGATATCGTAAACCCACTTTGCCACACCATGGGTACAAGACAACTCAAACAATTCTTGTTGGAGTGAGAGGGAAGCTGCTGTCGGCCAAGTCTCTGTCGGTCATCTGGGTCCTTATCTGAGCTGGGCATGGGAAGCACGAAGCAGCCATGGGGGCAGGAGACCTCCCTCAGAAGGGGCTAGGGTTCAGGCCCCTGCAATGTTGTGGGGGTGAGGGTCTGTGCCCCACCTCTGTTGATCCCCAAATTCTCTCCTGATGGCCCCTCTGCAACTGTGCCTGTCTTAGGTTGTTCCTTCCTTGAGGAATCTTACCCGTCTCTGGCTAACCAGCCATCCTCCGGGGCCAAGCAGGGTGACGTGAGGTTCAGTTTTGTCTCCTTGGTAGCCTATGCCCCCGTGGCCTCCATGCCCAGCACCTGCCTTGGGATCCCCTCGCCTGCTGGCGGGGCCCCAGCACTGATCACATGTCTTGTGGAACCTGGGTTTCTTCTCCAGGGAAGGCTCAGTTCGCCCCACTGGGTGAGAGACAGATCCATGGCACCCGTCATCACGAGACTTCAACCTCGACATGATCAGAGAGCTCATGCAACAGCTGTGAGCAATTGAATTGTGAGAAGAGGGTCTCTCTTGGCCTAAAGGTTAAGAGGGACCAATACAGAATGCTCAGGTGCCTTCCCAGGAGGCCCTCTACACAATGAGAAGGATTAAATCCTTACATGTCCTTTTTACATTGCTGCCAGACATTCAAAGAATTAGTTTGTACGTTTGCTTGGGATAATTGTATATTATGCTGTTGTAATTCTAAAGTATCAAGAGACGTGTTAAGTTTGTCTCCAAGAACCAAACAAAGGTTTTTGTTTTTTTTTTCCCCAAGGGTGTGAGGAACTATTATAAGTACTGGGGGTGATCCAAATCTGGGAAAAATGTTAATGATAGTGTAGAATAATATCATGTAAGGATATTCTTTGTTCTAGTCCATGGGAATTCCCTTTCAAACTGGCTGTCCATTTCTTTTTATATAGACAAGGTCTTAGTTACATTTTCTGCACCTCTACCAGGGGCATGTGGTGATAGTAGTGACACCCTTTCTTTGGTGTCACACACAAGCCAGAAACCTCTCTTTAATTGTACACACAAAGGGGCATTATTTTGATTTCGTGTCATACAAAAGGGAAGCTGGGTAGAGACCCCTGTGTATTTATACTTTCTTGCCCCACCCATGGACCTCCTGGATGACCAAGGTGTTTGGTATTATTGTTAACTACATTAGTCAGGGGATCAGCCCACGTAAGGGCTCTTACCCATGAAGGGTCAGGAGCATAAGACCAAAATACTTACCCTCTTGTCCCAGGTAAAATTACCGTACATCTGATGATTGTTAGCGTGGCTAGAAAGGCGTTCTCAGGCATTCTTGGGTTTCTGGATACTCTCACAATTTCTTCCCTGAGGTTTGACGTTCTGATTGATGTTTCTCTGTTTCTGGACCTATTTTCCCCCCCCCCCCCCCAATCAGTTTAAGTTGTTCATTATATTCCACAAATGAGTGAGATCATGTGATATTTATCTTTCTCTGCCTGGCTTATTTCACTAAGCATAATGTTCTCCATCTCCATCCATATTATTGCAAATGGTAAAAGCTCCTTCTTTTTTACTGCAGTGTAGTATTCCATTGTGTAGATGTACCACAGTTTTTTAATCCACTCATCTGCTGATGGCACTTAGGCTGTTTCCAAATCTTAGCTATAGTGAATTGTGCTGCTATGAACATAGGGGTGCATATATCCTTTCTGATTGCTGTTTCCAGTTTCTTGGGATATATTCCTAGAAGTGGGATCACTGGGTCAAATGGGAGTTCTATTTTTTAGTTTTTTAAGGAAACTCCGTACTGTTCTCCACAGTGGCTGCATGAGTCTGCATTCCCACCAGCAGTGCACGAGGGTTCCTTTTTCTCCACATCCTCGCCAGCACTTGTCATTTGTTGACTTGTTGATAATGGCCATTCTGACAGGTGTGAGATGGTACCACATTGTTTTTGATTTGCATCTCTCTAATGATTAGTGATTTAGAGCAGGTTTTCATGTGTCTCTTGGCCTTCCTTCTGTCTTCTTTCGAAAAGTGTCTATTTAGATCAGTTGCCCATTTTTTGATTGGGTTGTTTATCTTCTTTTTGTTAAGCTGCATGAGTTCCCTGTAAATGTTGGAGATTAAACCCTTATCGTTGACATCATTGGCAAATATGTTCTCCCATGTAGTGGGCTTTCTTGTTGTTTTATTGATGGTTTCCTTTGCTGTGCAAAAGCTTTTTATTTTGATGTAGTCCCATTTGTTTATTTTCTCTTTAGCTTCCATTGCCCTAGGAGCAGTATCAGCGAAGAAGTTCTTTTGGCATATGTCAGAGATTTTTCTGCCTGTAGATTCCTCTAGTATTTTTATGGTTTCCTGTCTTATGTTTAAGTCCTGTATCCATTTTGAGTTTATTTTTGTGTATGGTGTAAGTTGGTGGTCTACTTTCATTTTTTTGCATGTATCTGTCCAATTTTCCCAACACCATTTGTTGAAGAGACTGTCTTGACTCCATTGTATGTTCATGCCTCCTTTGTCAAATATTAATTGAGCATAGTGATTTGGATCGATTTCTGGGTTCTCTATTCTATTCCATTGATCTATATGTCTGTTCTTGTGCCAATACCAGGCATTTTGAGAACAGTGGCTTTGTAATACAGCTTGAAATCTGGTATGGAGATCCCACCTACTTTGTTCTTCTTTCTCAGGATTGCTGTGGCTATTTGGGGTCTTTTTTTATTCCAAATGAATTTTTGGAAAGTTCGTTCTAGGTCTGTGAAGTATGCCGTTGGTATTTTAATGGGAAGTGCATTGAAATTATAGATTGCTTTGAGTAGTATGGACATTTTGATGATGTTGATTCTACCAATCCATGAACATGGTATGTTCTTCCATCTGTTTATGTCTTCCTCTATCTCTTTTTTCAGTGTTGTGTAGTTTTCCACGTATAGGTCTTTTACCTCCTTAGTTAAGTTTATTCCTAGGTATCTTAATTTTTTTTTTGGTGTAATGGTAAATGGGATTGCTTTTTTGGTCTCTCTTTCTGTAAGTTCATTATTGGTGTATAGAAATGCCATAGATTTCTTAGCATTTATTTTGTATCCTGCTACTCTGCCAAATTCATTTATTAAGTCTAGTAATTTTTTGATGGAGTCTTTAGGGTTTTCTATGTACAGTATCATGTCATCTGCAAATAAGGACAGTTTTACTTCTTCTTTTCCAATTTGGATGCCTTTTATTTCTTCTTCTTGTCTGATTGCAATGGCTAGTATTTCCAACACTATGTTGAACAGGAGTGGTGAGAGTGGGCATCCCTGTCTTGTTCCTGTTCTTAGGGGAAATGGTTTTAGTTTTTGCCCATTGAGTATGATGTTGGCTGTGGGTTTGTCATATATGGCTTTTATTATGTTGAGGTATGATCCTTCTATTCCCAGCTTGCTGAGAGTTTTTATCAAGAAAGGGTGTTGGATTTTGTCAAATGCTTTTTCTGCATCAATTGATATGACTATATGGTTTTTATGTCTCAATTTGTTTATGTGATGTATCACGTTTATTGATTTGCAAATATTGTACCATCCTTGCATCCCAGGGATAAATCCTACTTGGTCGTGGTGTATGATCTTTCTGATGTATTGCTGGATTCGATTTGCTAGAATTTTGTTGAGGATTTTGGCATCTATGTTCATGAGGGATATTGGCCTGTAATTCTCTTTCATTGTGTTATCTTTATCTGGTTTTGGTATTAGGGTGATGCTGGCTTCGTAGAAGGAGCTTGGAAGTGTTCCTTCTTCTTGAATTTTCTGGAATAGTCTGAGGAGGATAGGTTTTAGCTCTTCCTTGAATGTTTTATAAAACTCCCCTGTGAAGCCGTCTGGCCCCGGGCTTTTGTTTGCTGGGAGCTTTTTGATGACTGCTTCAATTTCTTCCATAGTTACCAGCCTATTGAGATTTTTAGTCTCTTCCTGAGTAAGTTTTGGAAGGTTGTGTTTTTCTAGGAATGTGTCCATTTCCTCCAGGTTGTCTAGTTTGTTGGAGTAGAGTTGTTCATAGTATTTTTTGACAATCCTTTGTATTTCTGTGGGGTCTATTGTTATTTCACCTCTTTCATTTCTGATTTTGTTTATTTGGGTCCTCTCTCTTTGCTTCTTGGTGAGCCTGGCTAGAGGTTCATCAGTCTTGTTTATCCTTTCAAAGAACCAGCTCTTGGTTTTGTTGATCTTGTGTATAGTTTTTTTGGTCTCTATGTCATTCATTTCTGCTCTGATCTTTATTATTTCCTTGCTTCTGCTCACTGTGGGCTTTTCTTGTTGCTCCCTTTCTAATTCTTTGAGTTGTTGAGTTAGATGCTCTATTACCATTTTTTCTTGTTTTTTGAGGTAGGCCTGTAGAGCTATACATTTCCCTCTCAGGACTGCTTTCATTGTGTCCCATAGGATTTGCAATGTTGTGTTTTTATTGTCATTAGTCTCCAGGATGTTTTTAATTTCTTCTTTGATCTCATTGATAACCCAATCATTGTTTAGTAGCATGCTATTCAGTTTCCAAGTGTTTGAATTTTTTGGAATGTTTTTATTGTAGTTTATTTCTAATATTATGCCATTGTGGTCTGAGAAAATGCTTGATATGATTTCAATCTTTTGAATTTGGGGAGACTTTGCTTGTTACCCAATATGTGGTCTATTTTTGAGAATGTCCCATGTGCACTTGAGAAGAACGTATATTCCATGGTTTGGGGGTGAAATACTCTGAAGATGTCAATTAGGTCCATCTGATCTAGTGTGTCATTTAGAATTGCTGTTTCTTTGCTGATTTTTTTGTCCAGAGGATTTATCCATTGATGTCAGTGGTGTATTAAAGTCCCCTACTATGATTGTGTTGATGTCGATCTCTCCCTTGATATCTTCCAGCAGATTTTTTATGTATTTGGGCGCTCCTGGGTTGGGTGCATATACGTTTACCAGAGTTATATCTTCTTGCTGGATTGCTCCCTTTAGTATTATGTAGTGGCCTTCCTTATCTCTTATTAAAGCCTTTACTTTGAGGTCCGTTTTATCTGATATAAGTATCGCAACCCCAGCTTTTTTCTCCTTTCCATTTGCCTGAAAAATGTTTTTCCATCCCTTCACTCTCAATCTGTGTGAATCTTTTGCTCTAAGGTGGGTCTCTTGTAGACAGCAAATATATGGGTCATGTTTTCTTATCCATTCAGCTACCCTATGTCTTTTGATTGGTGCATTTAATCCATTTATGTTTACTGTTATTATTGATAAGTACCTGTTTGTTGACATATTTTTCCTTAGTGTTTGTGTTTTTCTTCTTGCCTTTCTCTTTCTTCTTTTTACAGCAGCCCCTTTAGCATTTCTTGCATTGCTGACTTGGTAGTGATGAACTCTCTTAGCCCTTTTTTGTCTGTGAAGCTTCTGATTCCACCTTCAATTTTGAATGATAGCCTTGCTGGGTATAGTATTTTTGGATTCAGTCCCTTGTTTTGCATCACTTTGTATATTTTTCATTCCATTCCCTTCTGGCCTGTTGAGAAATCAGTTGATATTCTGATTGGAGATCCCTTGTAGGTAACTTTCTGTTTCTCTCTGGCAGCCTTTAAGATTCTTGCTTTGTCGTTGGTGTTCGTCAATTTAATTATGATGTGTCTTGGTGTCCGTCTTTTGGCGTTCAACTTGTTTGGGACTCTGTGTACTTCTTGGACTTGGATAGTTTTTTTCTTGCCAATATCAGGGAAGTTTTCTGTCATTATTTCTTCTAACAGGTTTTGTATTCCTTGCTTCTCTTCCTCTCCTTCTTTTATCCCTATTATTCGAAGGTTGTTTCATTTTGTGTTGTCCCAAAGCTCCCTTAGGCTCTCCTCTTGCTTTTTAAGTTTGCTTTCCAGTTGCTGCTGTGTTTGTGTGTTTTTTCCTACCTTGTCTTCTAATTCGCTGATGCGGTCCTCAGCCTCTTCTACTCTACTCTTTAAGCCTTCCATTGTGTTCTTTATTGCAGCTATGTCGTTCTTCATCTCCTCTTGGTTTCTTTTCATGTTGGTGACATTTTCATTCAGCTCCTTATAGTTCTCATTGAGTTGTGTGTATTTGTCACCCATCCGTTTAAACATCCTTATAACGAATACTCTGAATTCTTTCTCTGTTACGCTGCTAGCCTCAAGTTCATTTAACTCCCTTTCTGGTGATTCCTCTTTTTCCTCCATTTGGGAACTTCCTTTTTTTCTCCCCATGTTTTCCTGTAATGTTTTAATTGTAGATCCGCTTGCTTTGCTACCCAGGTTCTTTTGGGGATGGTGCTACTGGTGTAATCTCCCAGTTCTCCTGGGCTTGGTAATCTAGTGTAGCTCCCTACTTGAGCTACTTGGGTTCTCTTGGTGTAGGCCTGCAAGCTTGAGAGGCACAACTGTGGTGTCTAAAAGTCAGCAGCTATGGAGTGGAGTGTCCTAGTTTTTGCTGTCTTGAACCCTTAGTTGAAATTGCGCGTGTCCAGTGGGGACTCACAGTGGCACCCAGGAACCGACTGTTGGGAGAGCTCCCAGTGGCTCACACTAGCACCCTGTGTGTAGATGGACTCAGGGTGTCTGCCTGTTGTAAATTCACTTCTGTGGAGGTGTGTTTGCAGGCGCAGAGCTTTGATGAACTCTGCGGGGCCCTGGCACTGAAGTTAAACAGCTAGGGTGTATGTGGGAAGCTATTCAGGAGAAAGGAGTTCAGAGTTTCTGCTGTGGGACAGCGCGTCCTTGGCTGTACAGAATCACACCCAGCAGGGGCTCAAAGCAGCTCCCCAGAGGACCCTGTGGATATATGGGCTCAGGGCGCCTTCCCTTGCTGTGGCTGTGAGTTTGCCCGCCCTTGAGTGTGTGCAAACTGGTGGCGTGAACAGGTGGCGTGCCCACCCGCTGGCACAAAGCTCTGAGGGACCCTGGCCCTGAAGTTGCACTGCAGGGGTGTCCGTGGGCAGTTATTTAGGAAGAGGCAGATCAGAGATTCTACTGCTGAGCCGTGCACCCTTGACTGTGCAAAATCACCCCCTCGGGGGCTCTCAGTGGTTCCCAAGCACTGCCTGGGTAGTGGAGTGCCTGGGTGCCTATGGGTTGGGGACGCAGCGAATCCTGAGTTCCAGCGCTGGGGAGGGGGAGGTTGTACTTACTGCTTTCAGAGGCGCACTTTTGGAGGTGGAGGTCTCAGGGTTTGCGCATCTGCAGCTGGGGTGGCAGGTCTTCTACCAGAGTGGCTGTAGTGACCAGGTTTGCTTCTGAGACCAGACTGGGTGGTGGTAAGGTTAGGATTCTAATCTCTAGCAGTTCCGTTCTTAAAGATGGCGGGGTCTCTGTGCCACTGGTGTCCTCCCCAGAGTGTTTGCATTGGCCGCGGGGTTTGCCAACCAAGACTGCCTGGATTGGAAGCCCCCTGGAAGAACTGCAGGGTCTAACTGTCCCTATTTCACTCACACACACACCCAAACATGTCCACACACACCTCTATCACTCCTTCACTCGATCACACACTCACCCTCCCTACCTTCCTGCCGGTCGCCATCTTCCTACTTCTCCCCAATGCTTTTTGAATAAAATAATCTTTATTTTTTAACTTAGGTTAGTCTTTGAGTGATAAAAATTAACTTACCTGTGAGAGAAGGTGATTCTGAGGGATTGCAACATAGCTTTGGAAACTGGAGAGTGTAGAGCTCATGGTGAACTAGAAACTGCTTTCTCTAGAGAAACCAAAGTTTCTAATGTCTAAAAACACTAAGTAGGAAGCACAAGTCGGTCAACGTGTAGTCTTTCTTTTTTTTTTTTTTTCCCCTCACCCTATGATTCTTTTTCCATTTACTTCTAGAGAGAGTGGAATGATGGGAGGATGTGGGGAGAAAGAAGAGAGAGAGAGAGAGAGAGAGAGAGAGAGAGAGAGAGAGAGAGAGAGAGAGAGAGAGAAACATCCAGAAAGAGAGAGACACATCTATGGGTTGCCTCCTTTGTATTCCCGGACATGGCCTTAGGATTAAACCTGCAACTGAGGTCTTTGCCCTTGACCATAATGGAACCAGAGACCATTCACTCCTGGAGCCAAAGCTCTAACCACTGAGTTAACTGGACAGTACAGTCTTTCTTAAAACACGGGAATCCAATGGAGACCTCTATAGGCTGATGTTGGCTTTCTAAAAATGATTTTTTGAGCTAGATTTATTGTAAATGTCATTATCTCAAATATTACTTCTTTTATTCCATATCCTGTCCCATTATTGTGAATTTTGGCCAGATAATCTGAAATTCTGTGGTTGCTTATCATCAATACTGCTTCAGTGTATGTCATTTTTCTCTGGAGTACTATCCTTGTGGTGTGTATACTAAAGTACCTTACATGGGAAACCATAAAAATCCTACAAGATGCCATAGGCAGCAAAATAGCAGACATATGTCATAACAATATCAGACACAGCCCCTAGGGCAAAGGAGCCTAAGGAGAAAATAAACAAATGAGACTACATCAAAATAAAAAGCTTCTGCACAGCAAAAGAAACCAACAAAACAAGAAAGCCCACTGCATGGTAGAACATATTTGCCAATGATATTTCTGATAAGGTTTTAATCTCCAAAATTTACAGAGAACTCATACAACTTAACAAAAGGAAGATAAGCAATACAATCAACAAAATGGTCAAAGGATCTAAATCAGTGATGGCGAACCTATGACACGCGTGTCAGCACTGACACACATAGCCATTTCTGATGACACACGGCTGCTAAGGTGGCCGCATGCCGAGGATGAAACATTTGCTGCTCCTGAGGATGAAACATTTGCGAAATAATGTTTTTTCCTCAAAGTGACACACTACCCGAGTTATGCTCAGTTTTTTGGCGAAATTTGACACACCAAGCTCAAAAGGTTGCCCATCACTGATCTAAATAGACACTTTTCGAAAGAGGACATACTAGAAGGCCCAGAGACATATGAAAACATGCTCAAAGTCACTAATCATCCATGAGATGCAAATCAAAACAACAATGAGATACCATCTCACACCTGTCAGAATGGCTATCATCAACAAATCAACAAATGACAAGTGCTGGAAAGGATGTGGAGAAAAAGGAACCCTCCTGCACTGCTGATGGGAATGCAAACTGGTGCAGCCACTGTGGGAAAACACTATGGAATTTCCTCAAAAAACTGAAAATGGAACTCCCATTTGACCCAGTAATCCCATTTCTAGGACTATATCCCAAGGAAACAGAAACACAAAACACAAAGGATATATGCACTCCTATGTTCATAGCAGCAAAATTTACAATAGCTAAGATTTGGAAACAGCCTAAGTGTCCATCAGCAGATGAGTGGATTAAAAAACTTTGGTACATCTACACATTGGAATACTATGCCGCTATTAAAAAGAAGGAAATTTAACCATTTGCAACAGCATGGATGGAACTGGAGAACATTAGGCTAAGCGAAATAAGCCAAATAGAGAAAGATTAATATCACATGATCTCACTCATATGTGGGATATAATGATCAATATAATTTGATGAACAAGAATAGATCGATCTAGAGACAAATGGTAGGGGAGGGGAGGTTAGAAAGCAACCGAAGGACTTATATGCATGCATATTAGCATAACCAATGGACACAGACACTAAGGCAGTGGGGACTTCCCGGGGCTGGGAAGGTTTAATGGGCACTTGATGTATTTCAAGGATTTCTGCAGTGTCTAACATACGTTTTTATACTGGAGACTTACATTTTGATGTCTTTTCCACATGTTCTCTAACAATTGTGTTATATTCATTATTAATGGCTGTGATTTACTACTGGTTTCTTGCAGTGTCCTATGATTGGCCTATTGCTCTACTTATGGGACTTCCACAAATGTACAAATAGCTTTGTGCATGCTTCTGTTAACCCTAGAAGCCACATACACTTGTCTGTCAACTGTTTTACTGTTTAATGCTACAATTCAGTGAATTCCAGTGGTGTCAAAGGCTGTTTCAATGTGCACTTTGCTCTATTTAAAGGGTTTTCTGCGGTGTACAAAGACCTTTGTATACCGTAGACTTATATTTTGTAGTCTTTTCACTTGTATTCTCACAATTCTGTTCTATTCACTATTTTTTGCTCTGCATTACTGCTTCTTTCTTGCAGTGACCTATAATTGGCCTTCTGCTCTACTTATGAGACTTCACCACATGTATAAAGAACATTATACAATCTTCTCTGAACTTGAGAAGCTATATACACTTGTCTCTCACCTGTTTTACAGTTGATTGCTACTTTGTAGTGAATTCTAGTGGTACTAAAGCTGCTTAAATGTGCTATTTGCTCTATTCTAGGATTGCCCACATTGTATGAAACACTTTCCTTACTATATCCTAACATTGTGATGTACTTCCCTTGACTCTCTAGCTATTCTCTTCAATTCACTGCTATTTCGCCTTTATTCCTAGTCTTGCTTACAATGTCTTACAACTGGCTTTCTGTTGCAGGTTACCGGACTTACCTACATCGTAGAAACACCTTTCTACACTGCTCTCTGAAGTGGAGAAGCAATATACACACTTGTCTCCCAAGTATGTTTTACAGTTTAATGCTACTTTTCGGTGAATTATAGTGGTTTTTAAAGACCGGTTTAATGTGCACTTGCTGTATTTCAAGGATTTCTGCAGTGTCTAACATACTTTCTAGACTGTAGACTTACATTTTGATGTCTTTCCCACGTGTTCTCTCACAATTCTGTTATATTCACTATTATTGACTCTGATTTACTCCTGGTTTCTTGCAGCGTCCTATAATTGGCCTATTGCTCTACTTATGGGACTTCCCCACATGTACAAACAGCTTTGTGCATGCTTCTGTTAACTGGAGAAGCTACATACACTTGTCTGTGAACTCTTTTACTGTTTAATGCTACAATTCAGTGAATTCCAGTGGTGTGTCAAAGGCTGTTTCAATGTGCACTTTGCTCTATTTAAAGGGTTTTCTGCAGTGTACAAACACCTTTGTATACTGTTACTTATATTTTGTAGTCTTTTCCACTTGTATGCTCACAATTCTGTTCTATTCGCTATTGTTTGCTCTGCATTACTGCTTCTTTCTTGCAGTGACCTATAATTGGCCTTCTGCTCTACTTATGAGACTTTCACCACATGTACAAAAGAACATTATACAATCTTCTCTGAACTTGAGAAGCTATATACACTTGTCTCTCACCTGTTTTACAGTTGATTTCTACTTTGTAGTGAATTCTAGTCGTACTAAAGCTGCTTAAATGTGCTATTTGCTCTATTCTAGGATTGTATGAAACACTTTCCTTACTATATCCTAACATTGTGATGTACTTTCCCTTGACTCTCTAGCTATTCTCTTCAATTCACTGCTATTTCGCCTTTATTCCTAGTCTTGCTTACAATGTCTTAAACCTGGCTTTCTGTTGCAGGTACCGGACTTACCTACATCGTAGAAACACCTATCTACACTGCTGTCTGAAGTGGAGAAGCAACATACACACTTGTCTCCCAAGTATGTTTTTTACAGTTTAATGCTACTTTTCGGTGAATTATATTGGTTATAAACACCGGTTTAATGTGCACTTGCTGTTTTCAAGGATTTCTGCAGTGTCTAACATACTTTCTAGACTGTAGACTTACATTTTGATGTCTTTCCCACGTGTTCTCTCACAATTCTGTTATATTCACTATTATTGGCTCTGATTTACTACTTTTTTCTTCCAGCGTCCTATGATTGGCCTATTGCTCTACTTATGGGACTTCCACAAATGTACAAATAGCTTTGTGCATGCTTCTGTTAACCCTAGAAGCCACATACACTTGTCTGTCAACTGTTTTACTGTTTAATGCTACAATTCAGTGAATTCCAGTGGTGTCAAAGGCTGTTTCAATGTGCACTTTGCTCTATTTAAAGGGTTTTCTGCGGTGTACAAAACACCTTTGTATACTGTAGACTTATATTTTGTAGTCTTTTCACTTGTATTCTCACAATTCTGTTCTATTCACTATTTTTTGCTCTGCATTACTGCTTCTTTCTTGCAGTGACCTATAATTGGCCTTCTGCTCTACTTATGAGACTTCACCACATGTATAAAGAACATTATACAATCTTCTCTGAACTTGAGAAGCTATATACACTTGTCTCTCACCTGTTTTACAGTTGATTGCTACTTTGTAGTGAATTCTAGTGGTACTAAAGCTGCTTAAATGTGCAATTTGCTCTATTCTAGGATTGCCCACATTGTATGAAACACTTTCCTTACTATATCCTAACATTGTGATGTACTTTCCCTTGACTCTCTAGCTATTCTCTTCAATTCACTGCTATTTCGCCTTTATTCCTAGTCTTGCTTACAATGTCTTAAAACTGGCTTTCTGTTGCAGGTACCGGACTTACCTACATCGTAGAAACACCTATCTATACTGCTGTCTAAAGTGGAGAAGCAATATACACACTTGTCTCCCAAGTATGTTTTACAGTTTAATGCTACTTTTCAGTGATTTATAGTGGTTTTAAAGAACGGTTTAACGTGCACTTGCTGTATTTCAAGCATTTCTGCAGTGTCTAACATACTTTCTATACTGAAGACTTACATTTTGATGTCTTTCCCACGTGTTCTTTCACAATTCTGTTATATTCACTATTATTGACTCTGATTTACTCCTGGTTTCTTGCAGCGTCCTATAATTGGCCTATTGCTCTACTTATGGGACTTCCCCACATGTACAAAGAGCTTTGTGCATGCTTCTGTTAACTGGAGAAGCTACATACACTTTTCTGTGAACTCTTTTACTGTTTAATGCTACAATTCAGTGAATTCCAGTGGTGTCAAAGGCTGTTTCAATGTGCACTTTGCTCTATTTAAAGGGTTTTCTGCGGTGTACAAAAACCTTTGTACACCGTATACTTATATTTTGTAGTCTTTTCACTTGTATTCTCAAAATTCTGTTCTATTCACTATTTTTGCTCTGCATTACTACTTCTTTCTTGCAGTGACCTATAATTGGCCTTCTGCTCTACTTATGAGACTTTACCACATGTACAAAACACTTTATACTCTCTTCTCTGAACTTGGGAAGCTATATACTGTTGCCTCTCACCTTTTTACAGTTATATTGCTACTTTGTAGTGAATTCTAGTGGTACTAAAGCTGCTTAAATGTGCTATTTGCTCTATTCTAGGATTGCCCACATTGTATGAAACACTTTCCTTACTATATCCTAACATTGTGATGTACTTTCCCTTGACTCTCTAGCCATTCTCTTCAATTCACTGCTATTTCGCCTTTATTCCTAGTCTTGCTTACAATGTCTTACAACTGGCTTTCTGTTGTAGTTACCGGACTTACCTACATCGTAGAAGCACCTTTCTACACTGCTCTCTGAAGTGGAGAAGCAATATACACACTTGTCTCCCAAGTATGTTTTACAGTTTAATGTAACTTTTCAGTGAATTATATTGGTTTTAAAGACCGGTTTAATGTGCACTTGCTGTATTTCAAGGATTTCTGCAGTGTCTAACATACTTTCTATACTGTAGACTTACATTTTGATGTCTTTCCCACGTGTTCTCTCACTATTTTTGTTATATTCATTATTATGGGCTCTGATTTACTACTGGTTTCTTGCCGAGTCATATAAATGGGCCTTTGCTCTACTTATGGACTTCCCCACATGTACAAACAGCTTTGTGCATACTTCTGTTAACTGGAGAATCTACATACACTTTCTGTCAACTGTTTTACTGTTTAATGCTACATTTCAGTGAATTCCAGTGGTGTCAAAGACTGGTTCAATGTGCACTTTGCTCTATTTAAAGGGTTTTCTGCAGTGTACAAACACCTTTGTATACTGTTACTTATATTTTGTAGTCTTTTCCACTTGTATGCTCACAATTCTGTTCTATTCGCTATTGTTTGCTCTGCATTACTACTTCTTTCTTGCAGTGACCTAAAATTGGCCTTCTGCTCTACTATCGAGACTTCACCACATGTATAAAAGAACATTATACAATCTTCTCTGAACTTGAGAAGCTATATACACTTGTCTCTCACCTGTTTTACAGTTGATTTCTACTTTGTAGTGAATTCTAGTGGTACTAAAGCTGCTTAAATGTGCTATTTGCTCTATTCTAGGATTGTATGAAACACTTTCCTTACTATACCCTCACATTGTGATGTACTTTCCCTTGACTCTCTAGGCATTCTCTTCAATTCACTGCTATTTCGTCTTTATTCCTAGTCTTGCTTACAATGTCTTCCTACTGCCTTTCTGTTGTAGTTACCGGACTTACCTACATCGTAGAAGCACCTTTCTACACTGCTGTCTGAAGTGGAGAGGCAATATACACACTTGTCTCCCAAGTATGTTTTACAGTGTAATGTAACTTTTCAGTGAATTATAGTGATTTTAAAGACCGGTTTAATGTGCACTTGCTGTATTTCAAGGATTTCTGCAGTGTCTAACATACTTTCTAGACTGTAGACTTACATTTTGATGTCTTTCCCACGTGTTCTCTCACAATTCTGTTATATTCACTATTATTGGCTCTGATTTACTCCTGGTTTCTTGCAGCGTCCTATAATTGGCCTATTGCTCTACTTATGGGACTTCCCCACATGTACAAAGAGCTTTGTGCATGCTTCTTTTAACTGGAGAAGCTACATACACTTGTCTGTCAACTCTTTTACTGTTTAATGCTACATTTCAGTGAATTCCAGTGGTGTCAAAGGCTGTTTCAATGTGCACTTTGCTCTATTTAAAGGGTTTTCTGCGGTGTACAAAAACCTTTGTATACCGTTACTTATATTTTGTAGTCTTTTCACTTGTATTCTCACAATTCTGTTCTATTCACTATTATTTGCTCTGCATTACTACTTCTTTCTTGCAGTGACCTATAATTGGCCTTCTGCTCTACTTATGAGACTTCACCACATGTATAAAAAACTTTATACAATCTTCTCTGAACTTGGAAGCTATATACACTTGTCTCTCACCTGTTTTACAGTGATTGCTACTTTGTAGTGAATTCTAGTGGTACTAAAGCTGCTTAAATGTGCTATTTGCTCTATTCTAGGATTTGCCCACATTGTATGAAACACTTTCCTTACTATATCCTAACATTGTGATGTACTTTCCCTTGACTCTCTAGCTATTCTCTTCAATTCACTGCTATTTCGCCTTTATTCCTAGTCTTGCTTACAATGTCTTAAACCTGGCTTTCTGTTGTAGTTACAGGACTTACCTACATCGTAGAAGCACCTTTCTACACACTGCTCTCTGAAGTGGAGAGGCAATATACACACTTGTCTCCCAAGTATGTTTTACAGTTTAATGCAACTTTTCAGTGATTTATAGTGGTTTTAAAGACCGGTTTAATGTGCACTTGCTGTATTTCAAGGATTTCTGCAGTGTCTAACATACTTTCTAGACTGTAGACTTACATTTTGATGTTTTTTCCCACGTGTTTCTCTCACTACTTTGTTATATTCATTATTATGGGCTCTGATTTGCTACTGGTTTCTTGCCGAGTCATATAATTGGGCCTTTGCTCTACTTATGGACTTCCCCACATGTACAAACAGCTTTGTGCATGCTTCTGTTAACTGGAGAATCTACATACACTTTCTGTCAACTGTTTTACTGTTTAATGTTTACATTTCAGTGAATTCCAGTGGTGTCAAAGACTGGTTCAATGTGCACTTTGCTCTATTTAAAGGGTTTTCTGCAGTGTGTACAAACACCTTTGTATACTGTTACTTATATTTTGTAGTCTTTTCCACTTGTATGCTCACAATTCTGTTCTATTCGCTATTGTTTGCTCTGCATTACTGCTTCTTTCTTGCAGTGACCTATAATTGGCCTTCTGCTCTACTATTGAGACTTCACCACATGTATAAAGAACATTCTACAATCTTCTCTGAACTTGAGAAGCTATATACACTTGTCTCTCACCTGTTTTACAGTTGATTTCTACTTTGTAGTGAATTCTAGTCGTACTAAAGCTGCTTAAATGTGCTATTTGCTCTATTCTAGGATTGTATGAAACACTTTCCTTACTATATCCTAACATTGTGATGTACTTTCCCTTGACTCTCTAGCTATTCTCTTCAATTCACTGCTATTTCGCCTTTATTCCTAGTCTTGCTTACAATGTCTTAAACCTGGCTTTCTGTTGCAGGTACCGGACTTACCTACATCGTAGAAACACCTATCTATACTGCTGTCTGAAGTGGAGAAGCAAAATACACACTTGTCTCCAAAGTATGTTTTACAGTTTAATGCAACTTTTCAGTGATTTATAGTGGTTTAAAAGAATGGTTTAATGTGCACTTGCTGTATTTCAAGGATTTCGGCAGTGTCTAACATACTTTCTATACTGTAGACTTACATTTTGATGTCTTTCCCACGTGTTCTGTCACAATTCTGTTATATTCATTATTAATGGCTCTGATTTCCTACTGGTTTCTTGCAGTGTCCTATGATTGGCCTATTGCTCTACTACTTATGGGACTTCCACAAATGTACAAATAGCTTTGTGCATGCTTCTCTTAACTGGAGAAGCCACATACACTTGTCTGTCAACTGTTTTACTGTTTAATGCTACAATTCAGTGAATTCCAGTGGTGTCAAAGGCTGTTTCAATGTGCACTTTGCTCTATTTAAAGGGTTTTCTGCGGTGTACAAAGACCTTTGTATACCGTAGACTTATATTTTGTAGTCTTTTCACTTGTATTCTCACAATTCTGTTCTATTCACTATTTTTTGCTCTGCATTACTGCTTCTTTCTTGCAGTGACCTATAATTGGCCTTCTGCTCTACTTATGAGACTTCACCACATGTATAAAGAACATTCTACAATCTTCTCTGAACTTGAGAAGCTATATACACTTGTCTCTCACCTGTTTTACAGTTGATTGCTACTTTGTAGTGAATTCTAGTGGTACTAAAGCTGCTTAAATGTGCAATTTGCTCTATTCTAGGATTGCTCACATTGTATGAAACACTTTCCTTACTATATCCTAACATTGTGATGTACTTTCCCTTGACTCTCTAGCTATTCTCTTCAATTCACTGCTATTTCGCCTTTATTCCTAGTCTTGCTTACAATATCTTACAACTGGCTTTCTGTTGCTGTTACCGGATTTACCTACATTGTAGAAACACCTTTCCCCACTGCTGTCTGAAGTGGAGAAGCAATATACACACTTGTCTCCCAAGTATGTTTTACAGTTTAATGCTACTTTTCAGTGATTTATAGTGGTTTTAAAGAACGGTTTAACGTGCACTTGCTGTATTTCAAGGATTTCTGCAGTGTCTAACATACTTTCTATACTGAAGACTTACATTTTGATGTCTTTCCCACGTGTTCTTTCACAATTCTGTTATATTCACTATTATTGACTCTGATTTACTCCTGGTTTCTTGCAGCGTCCTATAATTGGCCTATTGCTCTACTTATGGGACTTCCCCACATGTACAAACAGCTTTGTGCATGCTTCTGTTAACTGGAGAATCTACATACACTTTCTGTCAACTGTTTTACTGTTTAATGCTACATTTCAGTGAATTCCAGTGGTGTCAAAGACTGGTTCAATGTGCACTTTGCTCTATTTAAAGGGTTTTCTGCAGTGTACAAACACCCTTTGTATACTGTTACTTATATTTTGTAGTCTTTTCCACTTGTATGCTCACAATTCTGTTCTATTCGCTATTGTTTGCTCTGCATTACTACTTCTTTCTTGCAGTGACCTATAATTGGCCTTCTGCTCTACTTACGAGACTTCACCACATGTATAAAGAACATTCTACAATCTTCTCTGAACTTGAGAAGCTATATACACTTGTCTCTCACCTGTTTTACAGTTGATTTCTACTTTGTAGTGAATTCTAGTCGTACTAAAGCTGCTTAAATGTGCTATTTGCTCTATTCTAGGATTGTATGAAACACTTTCCTTACTTATCCTAACATTGTGATGTACTTTCCCTTGACTCTCTAGCTATTCTCTTCAATTCACTGCTATTTCGCCTTTATTCCTAGTCTTGCTTACAATGTCTTAAACCTGGCTTTCTTTTGCAGGTACAGGACTTACCTACATCGTAGAAGCACCTTTCTACACTGCTCTCTGAAGTGGAGAGGCAATATACACACTTGTCTCCCAAGTATGTTTTACAGTGTAATGTAACTTTTCAGTGAATTATAGTGATTTTAAAGACCGGTTTAATGTGCACTTGCTGTATTTCAAGGATTTCTGCAGTGTCTAACATACTTTCTAGACTGTAGACTTACATTTTGATGTTTTTCCCATGTGTTCTCTCACTACTTTGTTATATTCATTATTATGGGCTCTGATTTGCTACTTTTTTCTTGCCTAGTCATATAATTGGGCTTTTGCTCTACTTATGGACTTCCCCACATGTACAAACAGCTTTGTGCATACTTCTGTTAACTGGAGAATCTACATACACTTTCTGTCAACTGTTTTACTGTGTAATGCTACATTTCAGTGAATTCCAGTGGTGTCAAAGACTGGTTCAATGTGCACTTTGCTCTATTTAAAGGGTTTTCTGCAGTGTACAAACACCTTTGTATACTGTTACTTATTTTTTCTAGTTTTTTCCACTTGTATGCTCACAATTCTGTTCTATTCGTTATTGTTTGCTCTGCATTACTACTTCTTTCTTGCAGTGACCTATAATTGGCCTTCTGCTCTACTATCGAGACTTCACCACATGTATAAAGAACATTCTACAATCTTCTCTGAACTTGAGAAGCTATATACACTTGTCTCTCACCTGTTTTACAGTTGATTTCTACTTTGTAGTGAATTCTAGTCGTACTAAAGCTGCTTAAATGTGCTATTTGCTCTATTCTAGGATTGGATTGTATGAAACACTTTCCTTACTATATCCTAACATTGTGATGTACTTTCCCTTGACTCTCTAGCTATTCTCTTCAATTCACTGCTATTTCGCCTTTATTCCTAGTCTTGCTTACAATGTCTTAAACCTGGCTTTCTGTTGCAGGTACCGGACTTACCTACATCGTAGAAACACCTATCTACACTGCTGTCTGAAGTGGAGAAGCAATATACACACTTGTCTCCCAAGTATGTTTTACAGTTTAATGCAACTTTTCAGTGATTTATAGTGTTTTTAAAGACCGGTTTAATGTGCACTTGCTGTATTTCAAGGATTTCGGCAGTGTCTAACATACTTTCTAGACTGTAGACTTACATTTTGATGTTTTTCCCACGTGTTCTCTCACAATTCTGTTATATTCATTATTATGGGCTCTGATTTGCTACTGGTTTCTTGCAGAGTCATATAATTGGGCCTTTGCTCTACTTATGGGACTTCCCCACATGTACAAACAGCTTTGTGCATGCTTCTGTTAACTGGAGAAGCTACATACACTTGTCTGTCAACTGTTTTACTGTTTAATGCTACAATTCAGTGAATTCCAGTGGTGTCAAAGGCTGTTTCAATGTGTACTTTGCTCTATTTAAAGGGTTTTCTGCGGTGTACAAAGACCTTTGTATACTGTAGACTTATATTTTGTAGTCTTTTCACTTGTATTCTCACAATTCTGTTCTATTCACTATTTTTTGCTCTGCATTACTGCTTCTTTCTTGCAGTGACCTATAATTGGCCTTCTGCTCTACTTATGAGACTTCACCACATGTATAAAGAACATTCTACAATCTTCTCTGAACTTGAGAAGCTATATACACTTGTCTCTCACCTGTTTTACAGTTGATTGCTACTTTGTAGTGAATTCTAGTGGTACTAAAGCTGCTTAAATGTGCTATTTGCTCTATTCTAGGATTGCTCATATTGTATGAAACACTTTCCTTACTATATCCTAACATTGTGATGTACTTTCCCTTGACTCTCTAGCTATTCTCTTCAATTCACTGCTATTTCGCCTTTATTCCTAGTCTTGCTTACAATGTCTTACAACTGGCTTTCTGTTGCTAGTTACCGGACTTACCTACATCGTAGAAACACCTTTCTACACTGCTGTCTGAAGTGGAGAAGCAATATACACACTTGTCTCCCAAGTATGTTTTACAGTTTAATGCTACTTTTCAGTGATTTATAGTGGTTTTAAAGAACGGTTTAATGTGCACTTGCTGTATTTCAAGGATTTCTGCAGTGTCTAACATACTTTCTATACTGTAGACTTACATTTTGATGTCTTTCCCACGTGTTCTTTCACAATTCTGTTATATTCACTATTATTGACTCTGATTTACTCCTGGTTTCTTGCCGAGTCATATAATTGGGCCTTTGCTCTACTTATGGACTTCCCCACATGTACAAACAGCTTTGCATGCTTCTGTTAACTGGAGAATCTACATACACTTTCTGTCAACTGTTTTACTGTTTAATGGTACATTTAAGTGAATTCCAGTGGTGTCAAAGACTGCTTCAATGTACACTTTGCTCTATTTAAAGGGTTTTCTGCAGTGTACAAACACCTTTGTATACTGTTACTTATATTTTGTAGTCTTTTCCAGTTGTGTGCTAACAATTCTGTTCTTTCGCTATTGTTTGCTCTGCATTACTACTTCTTTCTTGCAGTGACCTATAATTGGCCTTCTGCTCTACTATCGAGACTTCACCACATGTATAAAGAACATTCTACAATCTTCTCTGAACTTGAGAAGCTATATACACTTGTCTCTCACCTGTTTTACAGTTGATTTCTACTTTGTAGTGAATTCTAGTCGTACTAAAGCTGCTTAAATGTGCTATTTGCTCTATTCTAGGATTGTATGAAACACTTTCCTTACTTATCCTAACATTGTGATGTACTTTCCCTTGACTCTCTAGCTATTCTCTTCAATTCACTGCTATTTCGCCTTTATTCCTAGTCTTGCTTACAATATCTTACATCTGGTTTTCTGTTGTAGTTACCGGACTTACCTTCATCGTAGAAGCATCCTTCCACACTGCTCTCTGAAGTGCAGAAGAAATACACTCTTGTCTCCCAAGTATGTTTGAGAGTTTAATGCTACTTTTCGGTGAATTATATTGGTTTTAAAGACCGGTTTAATGTGCAATTGTTGTTTTCAAGGATTTCTGCAGTGTACAACATTCTTTTTATACTGTAAACTTACATTTTGATGTCTTTTCCACTTGTATTCTCAGAATTCTGTTCTATTCAGTATTATTTGCTCTATATTACTACTAGTTTCTTGAAATGTCCTATAATTGGCCTTCTTCTCTACTGATGAGTTGTCACCACATGTTTCAAACAACGTTATACTCTCCTCTCTGAATTTGAGACGCTATATACAATTGTCTATTACCTGTTTCACTGTTTTATAGTGTGTTGCTACTTTTTATTGAATTTTAGTGGTACTACAGCTGCTTAAATGTGCTGTTTGCTCTATTCTAGTATTTATAGTGAATAGAACAGAATTGTGAGAGAACAAGTGGAAAAGACATCAAAATGTAATGTACAGTATAGAAGGGTTTTGTACACTGCAGATATCCTTGATATAGAGGAAGTGCACATTAAATCAGTCTTTGAAAAACCACTGGAATTCACTGAAATGTATCATTAAACAGTAAAATAGTTGACTGACAAGTGTATATAACATCTCCAGTTAAAAGAAGCATGTACAAAGTTGTTTGTACATGTGGTGAAGTCCCATTAGTAGAGCAAAAGGCCAATTATACGACACTGCAAGAAACCAGTATTAAATCAGAGCAAATAATAATAAATATACCAGAATTGTGAAAGAACACGTGGGAAAGACATCATAATGTAAGTCTACGGTATAGAAAGTATGTTAGACACTGCAGATATCCTTGAAATACAGAGAAGGCACATTATACCGGTCTTTAAAACCACTATATTTCAAAAAAAGTAGCATTAAACTGTAAAACATACTTGGGAGACAAGTGTATATTGCTTATCCTCTTCAGAGAGCAGGGTAGAAAGGTGTTTGTACAATGTAGGTAAGCCCGGTAATTGCTGCAGAAAGCTAATTGTTAAACATTGTAAGAAAGACCAGGAACTAAAGGCAAAATAGCAGTGAATTGAACAGAATTACTAGAGAATAAAGGGAAAATACATCACAATGTTAGGATATAGTAATGAAAGTGTTTCATACAATGCAGGAAATCCTAGAATATAGCATATAGAATATTTAAGCAGCTTTATTACCACTAGAATACACTACAAAGCAGCAATAAACTGTAAAACAGGTGACAGACAAGTGTATATAGCATCGCAAGTTCAGAGAAGAGTGTATAACGTTTTTAAATGTGGGGAAGTCCCATAAGTAGAACAAAAGGCCAATTATAGGACACTGCAAGAAACCAGTAGTAAATCAGAGCCAATAATAATGAATATAACAGAATTGTGAGAGAAGACGTGGGAAAGTCATCAAAATGTAAGTCTACAGTACGGAAAGTATGTTAGACACTGCAGAAATCCTTGAAATACAGCCAGTGCACATTAAACCGGACTTTAAAACCACTATAATTCACCAAAAAGTAGCATTAAACTTTAAAACAGTTGAGGGACAAGTGTATGTAGCTTCTAAAGTTCACAGAAGAGTGTATGGAGTTTTTTGACATGTGGTGAAGTCCCAGAAGTATAGCAGAAGGCCAATTATAGGACATTGCAAGAAACCAGTGGTAATTCAGAGCAAATAATAATGAATATAACAGAATTTTGATAGAACAAGTGGAAAAGACTTCAAAATGTATGTCTGTAGTCAGGAAAGGATATTGTATACTGCAGAAATCCTTGAAATAGTGCAAGTGCACATTAAAGCAGTCTTTGATACCAGTAGAATTCACTGAAAAGTAGCATTCAAGTGTAAATCACACTTAGGAGACAAGTGTATATAGCTTGTATACTTCAGAGAAGAGTGTAGAAATGTGTTTGTACAATGCAGGTATGTCTGGTAACTATAGCAGAAAGCCAATTGTAAGACATTGTAAGAACGATTAGGAACTACCTGCAAAATATCAATGAATTGAACAGAATAGTGAGAGAGTAAGTGGAAAAGATATCACCATGTTAGGATACGGTAATAAAAGTGTTTCACTCAATGCGGGATATCCTAGAATAGAGCAAAGAGCACATTTAAGCAGCTTTGGAAACCAGTAAAATCCGCTAAAAGTAACATTAAACTGTAAAACAGTTGATAGACAAGTGCATATAGATTCTCAAGTTCACAAAAGAGTGTATAACATTGTTTGTACATGTGGTGAAGTCCCATCAGTAGAGCAAAAGGCCAATTATAGGACACTGCAAGCAACAAGTAGCAATTCAGAGCAAATAATAATGAATATAACAGATTTGTGAGAGAACAAGTGGAAAAGACATCAAAATGTAAGTCTATAGTCCAGAAAGGATGTTATACAAAGCGGAAAACCTTGAAATAGAGCAAGTGCACATTAAACCAGTCTTTGAAAGCAATAGAATGCACTGCAAAGTAGCATTCAACTGTACAACAGTTGAGAGACAAGTTTATATAGCTTCTCTAGTTCACAGAGTAGTTTATAATGTTGTTTGTAAATGTGGTTAAGTCCCATAAATAGAGCAGACAGCCAGTTATAGGACACTGCAAGAAACGAGTAGTAATTCAGAGCCAATAACAATGAATATAACTGAATTGTGAGAGAACAAGTAGAAAAGACACCAAAATGTAAGTCTATAGTCGGGAATTGATGTTGTTACTTGGAGAAATTCTTGAAATAGAGCAAGTGCACATTAAACCAGTCTTTGAAAGCAATAGAATTCACTGCAAAGTAGCATTCAACTGTATAACAGTTGGGAGACAAGTGTATATAGTTTCTCAAGTTCAGAGAATGGTGCACAAAGTGGTTTGTACATGTGAGGAATTCCCAAAAGTACAGGAGAAGGCCAATTTTAAGGACACTGCAAGGAACCACTAGGAATTCAGAGCAAATAATAGTAAATAGAACAGAATTGTGATAGAACAAGTGGAAAAGACATTAAAATGTAAGTCTATAGTCCAGAATGGATGTTGTTCCCTGCAGAAATAATTTTTTTTTTGTTTTTTTTTAAAATATATTTTATTGATTTTTTACAGAAAGGAAGAGAGAGGGATAGAGAGTTAATATTTTTTTTTTTAAATATATTTTATTGATTCCTGCAGAAATTCTTGAAATAGAGCAAGTGCACATAAAACCAGTCTTTGAAAGCAATAGAATTCACTGTAAAGTAGCATTGAACTGTACAACAGTTGAGAGAAAAGTGTATATAGCTTCTCAAGTTCAGAGAAGAGTGTACAAAGTAGTTTGTACATGTGAGGAATTCCCAAAAGTACAGGAGAAGGCCAATTATAGGACACTGCAAGGAACCACGAGTAATTCAGAGCAAATAGTAGTGAATAGTTACATCTAGAAAATTAATACTTTAGAATATTAATTGTAAGGTTTAAAGCAAGACACCCATGAGCAACACACAAGGTTTCAAAAGAAGCCAGGGGAAAAAAATCATTTGGGCAAAAAATCAAATAGGATCCCAAGTCAAATTTATAGAAAATATTCCTTTATTAACTTTTGTTCGAGAATATGTTTGTATATTTTCAGAAAACAACTCCCAGACCATGTGGATTCCAGCAACAGAGAGGAATCGACAGGACTACTCCAGCCATGAAGACAGAAGAGAAGCAGTCCAGAGATGGAAGACGCTGATGTGGCCTTCCCATACTAGCAGTTAGCAGCTGTGCATTACTGCAGGTTGCCCCGGACCAAACCAGAGAGAGTCGGACCTGCATTACCACCATTTGTCCACCATCCAGAACTATAATGTCAGTGCTGACATGCACACATAAGGAACTGTTGGACATTGAAATTGGGTCTCAAAGGAACTGTTGACCCAGAAAGAAACTCACTACAGACTGATTCATTTGCCTGTCACCATAAACATTATTGCTGCTCTCATTTTCAGTTCTTATAAGTGTATTTCTAATAGCACATGATCTCACTCATCTAGGGTAAATAATGAACAACATAGACTGATGAACAAGAACAGACCCAGAAAGAAGGAGGCATGGATCAAACTGTCGGGCCCTCAGAGGGAGGGTAGGGAAGGGTGGGGGTAAAGGGGAGAGATCAACCAAAGGACTTGTGTGCAAGCATATGAGCCTAACCAGCGGTTAAGGACAACAGGGGGGTGGGGGCATGAGTGGGGAAGGGTGTAGGAGGGGAATGGGGGATGAGGACAAATATGTGATACCTTAATCAATAAAGAAATTAAAAAAATAAAGCATTAATTTCTAATGAAAATAAAGAAAAATAGTGAATAGAATAGAATTGTGATAGAACAAGTGGGAAAGGCATCAAAATGTAAGTCTATAGTCTAGAAAGGATGTTGTACACTGCAGAAATCCTTGAAATAGAGCAAGTGCACATTTAATCCAATCGTTGAAAGCAATAGAATTCACTGCAAACTAGAATTAAACTGTACAACCGTTGAGAGACAAGCTTCTCAAGTTCAGAGAATGTGGACAAAGTTGTTTGTATATGTGAAAAGTTCCAATGATTAGAGCAGAAGGCCAATTATGGGACACTGCAAGGAACCACTAGTAATTCAGAGCAAATAATAGTCAATAGAACAAAATTGTGATAGAACAAGTGGAATAGACATTAAAATGTAAATCTATAGTCTAGAAAGTTCTTGTCACACTGCAGAAATCCAAAAAATAGAGCAAGTGCACATGAAGCCAGTCTTTGAAAACACAGGAATTCACGGAAAAGTAGCATTAACTGTATAACAGTTGAGAAACAAGTGTATATAGCTTCTCTAGTTCACAGAGGAGTGTATAAAGTTGTTTGTACATGTGGTGAAGTCCCAAAAGTACAGCAGAACGCCAATTATAGGACACTACAAGGAACCACTAGTAATTCAGAACAAATAACAATGAATATAACAAAATTGTGATAGAACAAGTGGAAAAGACATCAGAATATAAGTCTGTAGTACAGAAAGATCATTGTACACTGAAGAAAAACTTTTAAATATTGCAAAGTGCACATTAAACCAGACTTTGAAACAACTAGAATTCACTGAAAGGTAGCATTAAACTGTAAAACAGTTGAGAGACAAGTATATATAGCTTCTCTAGTTCACAGAGGAGTGTATAAAGTTCTTTGTAAATGTGGTTAAGTCCCATAAGTAGAGGAGAAGGCCAGTTAGAGGACACTGCAAGAAACCAGTAGTAATTCAGAACCAATAACAATGAATATAACTGAACTGTGAGACAACAAGTGGAAAAGACATCAAAATGTCACTCTACAGTGTGGAATGGATGTTGTACCCTGCAGAAATATTTGAAATACAGCAAGTGCACATTATACCAGTCTTTGAAAGCAATAGAATTCACTGCAAAGTAGCATTGAACTGTACAACAGTTGAGAGACAAGTGTATATAGCTTCTCAAGTTCAGAGAAGAGTGTACAAAGTTGTTTGTACATGTGGGGAAGTCCCATAATTATAGCAGAAGGCCAATAATAGGACACTGCAAACAACCGCTAGTAATTCAGATCAAATAATAATGAATATAACAGAATTGTGAGAGAAAAAGAGGAAGTGACATCAAAACGTAAGACTATAGTCTAGAAAGGATACTATACACTGCATAAATCCTTGAAATAGAGGAAGTGCACAATAAACCAGTCTTTGAAAGCAAAAGAATTCACTGCAAAGTAGCATTAAACTGTACCACAGTTGAGAGACAAGTTTATATGGCTTCTCAAGTTCAGAGAAGAGTATACAAAGTTGTTTGTATATGTGTGGAGGTACCATCAGTAGAGCAAAAGGTAAATTATAGGACACTGCAAGAAACAAGTAGCAATTCAGAAGAAATAATAATGAATATAAGAGAATTGTGAGAGAACAAGTGGACAAGACATCAAAATGTAAGTCTATAGCCTAGAATGGATGTTGTACCCTGCAGAAATTCTTGAAATAGAGCAACTGCACATTAAACCAGTCTTTGAAAGCAATAGAATTCACTGCAAAGTAGCATTCAACTGTACAACAGTTGAGAGACAAGTGTATATAGCTTGTCAAGTTCAGAGAGAGTGTACAAAGTTGTTTGTACATGTGGGGAAGACCCAAAAGTACAGGAGCAGGCCAATTATAGGACACTGCAAGGAACCACTAGTAATTCAGAGGAAATAATAGTGAATGGAACAGAATTGTGATAGGACAAGTGGAAAAGACATCAAAATGTAAGGCTATAGACTAGAAAGGATGTTGTACACTGCAGAAATCTTGAATTAGAGCAAGTGCACATTAAACCAGTCTTTGAAAGCACTAGAATTCACGGAAAAGTAGCATTAAACTGGAAAAAAGTTGAGAGACAAGTTTATATAGCTTCTCTAGTTCACAGAGTAGTTTATAAAGTTGTTTGTAAATGTGGTTAAGTCCCATAAATAGAGCAGACAGCCAGTTATAAGTCACTGCAAGAAACGAGTAGTAATTCAGAGCCAATAACAATGAAGATAACTGAATTGTGAGAGAACAAGTGGAAAAGACATCAAAATGTAAGTCTATAGTCTAGAATGGATGTTGTTCCCTGCAGAAATCCTTGAAATAGAGCAAGTGCACAAGAAGCCAGTCTTTGAAACCACTAGAATTCACTGAAAAGTAGCATTAAATTGTAAAACAGTTGAAAAACAAGTGTATATATAGCTTCTCTAGTTCACAGAGGATTGTATAAAGTTCTTTGTAAATGTGGTTAAGTCCCATAAGTAGAGGAGAAGGCCAGTTATAGGACACTCAAGAAACCAGTAGTAATTCATAGGAAATAACAATGAATATGACTGAATTGTGAGAGAACAACTGGCAAAGACTTCAAAATGTAAGTCTATAGTCTAGAAAGGATGTTGTTCCATGGAGAAATCCTTGAAATAGAGCACGTGGACATTAAACCAGTGTTTGAAAGCAATAGAATTCACTGCAAAGTAGCATTCAACTGTACAACAGTTGAGAGACAAGTGTATATAGCTTCTCAAGTTCAGAGAAGAGTGGACAAAGTTGTTTGTACATGTGGGGAAGTCCCAAAGTACAGTAGAAGGCCAATTATAGGACCCTGCAAGGAACCACTAGTAATGCAGAGCAAATAATAGTGAATAGAACAGAATTGTGATAGGACAAGTGGAAAAGACATCAAAATGTAAGTCTATAGTCTAGAAAGGATGTTGTACACTGCAGAAATCTTGACCTAGAGCAAGTGCACATTAAACCAATATTGAAAGTACTAGAATTCACTGAAAAGTAGCATTAAGCTGGAAAAAGTTGAGAGACAAGTTTATATAGCTTCTCTAGTTCACAGAGTAGTTTATAATGTTGTTTGTAAATGTGGTTAAGTCCCATAAATAGAGCAGACAGCCAGTTATAGGACACTGCAAGAAACGAGTAGTAATTCAGAGCCAATAACAATGAATAAACTGAATTGTGAGAGAACAAGTGGAAAAGACAGCAAAATGTAAGTCTATAGTCTAGAAAGGTCTTTGCACACTGCAGAAATCCTTGACATGGAGCAAGTGCACATGAAGCCAGTCTTTGAAAGCACTGGAATTCACTGAAAAGTAGCATTAAACTGGAAAAAAGTTGAGAGAAGTTTATATAGCTTCTCTAGTTCACAGAGGAGTTTGTAAAGTTGTTTGTAAATGTGGTTAAGTCCCATAAATAGAGCATATGGCCAGTTATAGGACACTGCAAGAAACCAGTAGTAATTCAGAGCCAATAACAATGAATATAACTGAATTGTGAGACAGGAGTGGAAGACATCAAAATGTGAGTCTATAGTCTAGAATGGATGTTGTACCCTGCAGAAATATTTGAAATAGAGCAAGTGCACATTAAACCAGTCTTTGAAAGCAATAGAATTCACTAAAAGTTGCATTCAACTGTAAAACAGTTTGAGAGAAAAGTGTATATAGCTTCTCAAGTTCCGAGAAGAGTGTACAACGTTGTTTGTTCATTTGGGGAAGACCCAAAAGTACAGGAGCAGGCCAATTATAGGACACTGCAAGGAACCACTGGTAATTCAGAGCAAATAATAGTGAATAGAACGAATTGTGATAGGACAAGTGGAAAAGACATCAAAATGTAAGTCTATAGACTAGAAAGGAAGTTGTACACTGCAGAAATCTTGAACTGGAGCAAGTGCACATTAAACCAGTCTTTGAAAGTACTAGAATTCACAGAAAAGTAGCATTAAGCTGGAAAAAAGTTGAGAGACAAGTATATATAGCTTCTGTAGTTCACAGAGTAGTTTATAAAGTTGTTTGTAAATGTGGTTAAGTCCCATAAGTAGAGGAAAAGGCCAGTTTTAGGACACTGCAAGAAACCAGTAGTAATTCAGAGCCATTAACAATGAATATAAATGAATTGTGAGAGAACAAGTGGAAAAGACATCAAAATGTAAGTCTATAGTCTAGAATGGATGTTGTACCCAGCAGAAATTCTTGAAATAGAGCAAGTGCACATTAAACCAGTGTTTAAAACCACTAGAATTCACTGCAAAGTAGCATTGAACTGTACAACAGTTGAGAGAAAAGTGTATATAGCTTCTCTAGTTCAGAGAAGAGTGCACAAAGTGGTTTGTACATGTGAGGAATTCCCAAAAGTACAGGAGAAGGCCAATTATAGGACACTGCAAGGAACCACTAGTAATTCAGATCAAATAACAATGAATATAACATTATTGTGATAGAACAAGTGGAAAAGCCATCAAAATGTAAGTCTGTAGTATAGAAATATATTTGTACACTGCAGAAAACCCTTTAAATAGAGCAAAGTGCACATTAAACCAGACTTTGAAACAACTAGAATTCACTGAAAAGCAGGATTAAACTGTAAAACATTTGAGAGACAATTTTATATAGCTTCTCAAGTTCACAGAGGAGTGTATAAAGTTGTTTTTACATGTGGTGAAGTCCCATATGTAGAGCAGAAAGTCAATTATAGGACACTGCAAGAAACCAGTAGTAATTCATAGCAAATAACAATGAATATGACTGAATTGTGAGAGAACAACTGGCAAAGACATCAAAATGTAGGTCTATAGTCTAGAAAGGATGTTGTTCCCTGCAGAAATCCTTGAAATAGAGCAAGTGCACATTAAACCAGTCTTTGAAAGAAATAGAATTCACTGCAAAGTAGCATTGAACTGTACAACAGTTGAGAGACAAGTGTATATAGCTTCTCAAGTTCAGAGAAGAGTGTACAAAGTTGTTTGTAGATGTGGGGAAGTCCCAAAAGTACAGGAGCAGGCCAATTATAGGACACTGCAAGGAACCACTAGTAATTCAGAGCAAATAATAGTGAATAGAACAGAATTGTAATAGGACAAGTGGAAAAGACATTAAAATGTAAGTCTATAGTCTAGAAAGGATGTTGTACACTGCAGAAATCTTGAACTAGAGCAAGTGCACATTAAACCAGTCTTTGAAAGTACTAGAATTCACTGAAAAGTAGCATTAAGCTGGAAAAAAGTTGAGAGACAAGTTCATATAGCTTCTCTAGTTCACAGAGGAGTGTATAAAGTTCTTTGTAATGTGGTTAAGTCCCATAAGTAGAGGAGAAGGCCAGTTATAGGACAATGCAAGAAACCAGTAGTAATTCATAGGAAATAACAATGAATATGACTGAATTGTGAGAGAACAACTGGCAAAGACTTCAAAATGTAAGTCTATAGTCTAGAAAGGATGTTGTTCCATGGAGAAATCCTTGAAATAGAGCACGTGGACATTAAACCAGTGTTTGAAAGCAATAGAATTCACTGCAAAGTAGCATTCAACTGTACAACAGTTGAGAGAAAAGTGTATATAGCTTCTCAAGGTCAGAGAAGAGTGCACAAAGTGGTTTGTACATGTGAGGAATTCCCAAAAGTACAGGAGAAGGCCAATTATACGACACTGCAAGAAACCACTAGTAATTCAGAGCAAATAACAATGAATATAACATTATTGTGATTGAACAAGTGGAAAAGCCATCAAAATGTAAGTCTGTAGTATAGAAAGATCTTTGTACACTGCAGAAAACCCTTAAAAATAGAGCAAAGTGCACATTAAACCAGACTTTGAAAAACAACTAGAATTCACTGAAAAGTAGCATTAAACTGTAAACATTTGAGAGACAAGTTTATATAGCTTCTCAAGTTCACAGAGGAGTGTATAAAAGTTTTTTTTACATGTGGTGAAGTCCCATATGTAGAGCAGAAAGCCAATTATAGCCCACTGCAAGAAACCAGTAGTAATTCAGAGCAAATAATAATGAATATGACTGAATTGTGAGAGAACAACTGGCAAAGACTTCAAAATGTAAGTCTATAGTCTAGAAAGGATGTTGTTCCATGCAGAAATCCTTGAAATAGAGCACGTGGACATTAAACCAGTGTTTGAAAACAAGTAGAATTCACTGCAAAGTAGCATTCAACTGTACAACAGTTGAGAGACAAGTGTATATAGCTTCTCAAGTTCAGAGAAGAGTGGACAAAGTTGTTTGTACATGTGGGGGAAGTCCCAAAAGTACAGTAGAAGGCCAATTTATAGGACACTGCAACGAACCACTAGTAATTCAGAGCAAATAATAGTGAATAGAACAGAATTGTGATGGAAGAAGTGGAAAAAAGACATCAAAATGTAAGTCTATAGTCTAGAAAGGATGTTATATACTGCCGAAATCCTTGAAATATAGCAAGTGCACATTAAACCATTGTTTGAAACCAAAAGAATTCACTGCAACGTAGTATTCCACTGTACAACAGTTGGGAGACAAGTGTATATAGCTGCACGAGTTCAGGGAGGAGTGTACAAAGTTGATTGTATATGTGGGGAAGTTGCATGATTAGAGCAGAAGGCCAATTATAGGACACTGCAAGGAACCACTAGTAATTCAGAGCAAATAATAGTGAATAGAACAGAATTGTGAGAAGACTGGTGGAAAAGACAAAAAATATAAGTCTGTAGTATAGAATGATCTTTGTACACTGCAGAGAACCCTTTAAATAGAGCAAAGTGAACATTAAACCGACTTTGAAACAACTTAGAATTCACTGAAAAGTAGCATTAAAATGTAAAACATTTGAGAGACAAGTTTATATAGCTTCTCAAGTTCACAGAGGAGTGTATAAAGTTGTTTTTTACATGTGGTGAAGTCCCATATGTAGAGCAGAAAGCCAATTATAGGACACTGCAAGGAACCACTAGTAATTCAGATCAAATAACAATGAATATAACATTATTGTGATTGAACAAGTGGAAAAGCCATCAAAATGTAAGTCTGTAGTATAGAAAGATCTTTGTACACTGAAGAAAACCCTTTAAATAGAGCAAAGTGCACATTAAACCAGACTTTGAAACTGCTAGAATTCACTTAAAAGTAGCATTAAACTGTAAAACATTTGAGAGACAAGTTTATATAGCTTCTCAAGTTCACAGAGGAGTGTATAAAGTTATTTTTACATGTGGTGAAGTCCCATATGTAGAGCAGAAAGCCAATTATAGGACACTGCAAGAAACCAGTAGTAATTCATAGCAAATAACAAATATGACTGAATTGTGAGAGAACAACTGGCAAAGACATCAAAATGTAGGTCTATAGTCTAGAAAGGATGTTGTTCCCTGCAGAAATCCTTGAAATAGAGCAAGTGCACATTAAACCAGTCTTTGAAAGCAATAGAATTCACTGCAAAGTAGCATTGAACTGTACAACAGTTGAGAGACAAATGTTTATGGCTTCTCAAGTTCACAGAGTAGTTTATAATGTTGTTTGTTAATGTGGTTAAGTCTCATAAATCGAACAGACAGCCAGTTATAGGACACTGCAAGAAACCAGTAGAAATTTAGGGCCAATGACAATGAATATAACTGAATTGTGAGAGAACAAGTGGAAAAGACATCAAAATGTAAGTCTATAGTCTAGAATTGATGTTGTTCCTTGCAGAAATTCTTGAAATAGAGCAAGTGCACATTAAACCAGTCTTTGAAAGCAATAGAATTCACTGAAAGTAGCATTCAACTGTACTGTACAACAGTTGAGAGGCAAGGTGTATATAGCTTCTCACGTTCAGAGACGAGTGCACAAAGTGGTTTGTACATGTGAGGAATTCCCAAAAGTACAGGAGATGGCCAATTATAGGACGCTGCAAGGAACCACGAGTAATTCAGAGCAAATAGTAGTGAATAGTTACATCTAGAAAATTAATACTTTAGAATATTAATTGTAAGGCTAAAAGCAAGACACCCATGAACAACACACAAGGTTTCAAAAGAAGCTAGGGGAAAAATCATTTGGGCAAAAAAATCAAATAGGATCCCAAGTCAAATTTATAGAAAATATTCCTTTATTAACTTTTGTTCGAGAATATGTTTGTATATTTTCAGAAAACAACTCCCAGACCATGTGGATTCCAGCAACAGAGAGGAATCGACAGGACTACTCCAGCCATGAAGACAGAAGAGAAACAGTCCAGTGATGGAAGACACTGATGTGGCCTTCCCATACTACCAGTTAGCAGCTGTGCATTACTGCAGGTTGCCCAGGACCAAACCCGAGAGAGTTGGACCTGCATTACCACCATTTGTCCACCATCCCGAACTGTAATGTCAGTGCTGACATGTACACATAAGGAACTGTTGGACATTGAAATTGGGTCTCAAAAGAACTGTTGGCCCAGAAAGAAACTCACTACAGACTGATTCATTTGCCTGTCACCATAAACATTATTGCTTGTCTCATTTTCGGTTCTTATAAGTGTATTTCTAATAGCACATGATCTCACTCATCTAGGGTAAATAATGAACAGCATAGACTGATGAACAAGAACAGACCCAGAAAGAAGGAGGCATGGATCAAACTGTCGGGCCTCAGAGGGAGGGTAGGGAAGGGTGGGGGTAAAGGGGAGAGATCAACCAAAGGACTTGTGTGCAAGCATATGAGCCTAACCAGCACTTAAGGACAACAGGGGGGGGGGGCATGTGTGGGGAGGGGTGCAGAAATCCTTGAATTAGAGCAAGTGCACAAGAAGCCACTCTTTGAAACCACTAGAATTCACTGCAATCTAGCATTAAACTGTACAACAGTTGAGAGACAAGTGTATATAGCTTCTCAAGTACACGGAAGAGTGGACAAAGTTCTTTGTATATGTGGAAAGGTCCCATGATTAGAGCAGAAGGCCAATTATGGGACACTGCATGGAACCACTAGTAATTCAGAGCAAATAATAGTCAATAGAACAAAATGGTGATAGAAAAAGTGGAATAGACATTATAATGTAAGTCTATAGTCTAGAAAGGTCTTGTCACACTGCAGAAATCCATAAAATAGAGCAAGTGCACATGAAGCCAGTCTTTGAAACCACTAGAATTCACGGAAAAGTAGCATTAACTGTAACATAGTTGAGAAACAAGTGTATGTAGCTTCACTATTTCACAGAGGAGTGTATAAAGTTGTTTGTACATGTGTTGAAGTCCCAAAAGTACAGCAGAACGCCAATTATAGGACACTGCAAGGATCCACTAGTAATTCAGAGCAAATAACAATGAATATAACAAAATTGTGATAGAACAAGTGGAAAAGACATCAGAATGTAAGTCTGTAGTACAGAAAGATCGTTGTACACTGCAGAAAACCTTTTAAATATTGCAAAGTGCACATTAAACCAGACTTTGAAACAACTAGAATTCACTGAAAGGTAGCATTAAACTGTAAAACAGTTGAGAGACAAGTTTATATAGCTTCTCTAGTTCACAGAGGAGTGTATAAAGTTCTTTGTAAATGAGGTTAAGTCTCATAAGTAGAGGAAAAGGCCAGTTATAGGACATTGCAATAAACCAGTAGTAATTCAGAGCCATTCACAATGAATATAAATGAATTGTGAGAGAACAAGTGGAAAAGACATCAAAACGTAAGTCTATAGTCTAGAATGGATGTTGTTCCCTGCAGAAATTCTTGAAATAGAGCAAGTGCACATTAAACCAGTCTTTGAAACCACTAGAATTCACTGCAAAGTAGCATTGAAGTGTACGACAGTTGAGAGAAAGTGTATATAGCTTGTCAAGTTCAGAGAAGAGTGTACAAGGTTATTTGTACATGTGAGGAATTCCCAAAAGTACAGGAGAAGGCCAATTATAGGACACTGCAAGGAACCCCTAGTAATTCAGAGCAAATAATAGTGAATAGAACAAAATGGTGATAGAACAAGTGGAATAGACATCAAAATGTAAGTCTATAGTCTAGAAAGGTCTTGTCACACTGCAGAAAACCCTTTAAATAGAGCAAGTGCACATTAAAACAGTCTTTGAAACCACTAGAATTCATTGAAAGGTAGCATTAAACTGAAAAACAGTGAGAGACAAGTGTATATAGTTTTTGAAGTTCAGAGAAGAGTGTACAAAGGTGTTTGTACATCCTGGGAAGTCCCAAAAGTACAGGAAAAGGCCAACTATAGGACACTGCAAGGAACCACTAGTAATTCAAAGCAAATAATAGTGAATAGAACAGAATAGGGATGGAAGAAGGGGAAAAGACATCAAAATGTAAGTCTATAGTCTAGAAAGGTCTTTGCACACTGCAGAAATCTTTGAACTAGAGCAAGTGCACAATAAACCAGTCTTTGAAAGCACTAGAATTCACTGAAAAGTAGCACTAAACTGGAAAAAAGTTGAGAGGCAAGTTTATATAGCTTCTCTAGACCACAGAGGAGTTTATAAAGTTGTTTGTACATGTGGTTAAGTCCCATAAATAGAGCAGAAGGCCAGTTATTGGACACTGCAAGAAACCAGTAGTAATTCAGGGCCAATAATGAATATAACTGAATTGTGAGAGAACAAGTGGAAAAGAAATCAAAATGGACGCCTATACTATAGAAAAAATAATGTAACCTGCAGAAATCCTTTAAATAGAGCAAGTGCACATTAAATCAGTCCTTGAAAGCAATAGAATTCACTGCAAAGTAGCATTCAACAGTACAACAGTTGATAGACAAGTGTATATAGCTTTTCAGGTTCATAGAAGAGTGTACAAAGTTTTTTGTATATGTGGGGAGGTCCCACGATTAGAGCAGAAGGCCAATTATAGGACACTGCAAGGAACCACTAGTAATTCAGAGCAAATAATAGTGAATAGAACAGAATTGTGATAGAACAAGTGGAATAGACATTAAAATGTAAGTCTATAGTCTAGAATGGATGTTGTTCCCTGCAGAAATTCTTGAAATAGAGCAAGTGCACATAAAACCAGTCTTTGAAAGCAATAGAATTCACTGAAAGTAGCATTCAACTGTACAACAGTTGAGAGACAAGTGTATATAGCTTCTCAAGTTCAGAGAAGAGTGTACAAGGTTGTTTGTACATGTGAGGAATTCCCAAAAGTACAGGAGAAGGCCAATTATAGGACACTGCAAGGAACCCCTAGTAATTCAGAGCAAATAATAGTGAATAGAACAAAATGGTGATAGAACAAGTGGAATAGACATCAAAATGTAAGTCTATAGTCTAGAAAGGTCTTGTCACACTGCAGAAAACCCTTTAAATAGAGCAAGTGCACATTAAAACAGTCTTTGAAACCACTAGAATTCATTGAAAGGTAGCATTAAACTGAAAAAAACAGTGAGAGACAAGTGTATATAGTTTTTGAAGTTCAGAGAAGAGTGTACAAAGGTGTTTGTACATCCTGGGAAGTCCCAAAAGTACAGGAAAAGGCCAACTATAGGACACTGCAAGGAACCACTAGTAATTCAGAATTGTGATAGAACAAGTGGAATAGACATCAAAGTGAAAGTCTACAGTCTAGAAAGGTCTTTGCACAGTGCAGAAATCTTTGAACTAGAGCAAGTGCACATTAAACCAGTGTTTGAAACCAAAAGAATTCACTGCAAAGTAGTATTCAACTGTAAAATAGTTGAGAGACAGGTTTATATAGCTTCTCAAGTTCACAGAGGAGTTTATAAAGTTGTTTGTACATGTGGGGAAGTACCATGATTAGAGCAGAAGGCCAATTATAGGACACTGCAAGGAACCACTAGTAACTCAAAGCAAATAATATTGAATAGAACAGAATTGTGAGAACACAATTGAAAAGACAATAAAATATAAGTCTATGGTATATAAAGGTCTTTGTACACTGCAGAAATTCTTGAAATAGAGCAAGTGCACATTAAACCAGTCTTTGAAAGCAATGGAATTCACTGAAAGTAGCATTCAACTGTACAACAGTTGAGATAAAAGTGTATATAGCTTCTCACGTTCAGAGAAGAGTGGACAAAGTCGTTTGTACATGTGGGGAAGTCCCAAAAGTTCAGGAGAAGGCCAATTATAGGACAGCGCAAGGAACCACGAGTAATTCAGAGCAAATAGTAGTGAATAGTTACATCTAGAAAATTAATACTTTAGAATATTAATTGTAAGGCTAAAAGCAAGACACCCATGAACAACACACAAGGTTTCAAAAGAAGCTAGGGGAAAAATCATTTGGGCAAATAATCAAATAGGATCCCAAGTCAAATTTATAGAAAATATTCCTTTATTAACTTTTGTTCGAGAAATATGTTTGTATATTTTCAGAAAACATCTCCCAGACCATGTGGATTCCAGCAACAGAGAGGAATCGACAGGACTACTCCAGCCATGAAGACAGAAGAGAAACAGTCCAGAGATGGAAGACACTGATGTGGCCTTCCCATACTACCAGTTAGCGACTGTGCATTACTGCAGGTTGCCCAAGACCAAACCAGAGAGAGTTGGACCTGCATTACCACCATTTGTCCACCATCCAGAACTGTAACGTCAGTGCTGACATGTACACATAAGGAACTGTTGGACATTGAAATTGGGTCTCAAAAGAACTGTTGGCCCAGAAGGAAACTCACTACAGACTGATTCATTTGCCTGTCACCATAAACATTATTGCTGCTCTCATTTTCGGTTCTTATAAGTGTATTTCTAATAGCACATGATCTCACTCATCTAGGGTAAATAATGAACAACATAGACTGATGAACAAGAACAGACCCAGAAAGAAGGAGGCATGGATCAAACTGTCGGGCCTCAGAGGGAGGGTAGGGAAGGGTGGGGGTAAAGGGGAGAGATCAACCAAAGGATTTGTGTGCAAGGATATGAGCCTAACCAGTGGTTAAGGACAACAGGGGGGGTGGGGCATGTGTGGGGAGGGGTGTGGGATGGGAATGGGGTATGAGGACAAATATGTGATACCTTAATCAATAAAGAAATTAAAAAAAATACAGCATTAATTTCCAGTGAAAACAAAGAAAAATAAATAGTGAATAGAACAGAATTGTGATAGAACAAGTGGAAAAGACATCAAAATGTAAGTCTATAGTCTAGAAAGGATGTTGTACACTGCAGAAATCCTTGAAATAGAGCAAGTTCACATTTAATCCAATCGTTGAAAGCAATAGAATTCACTGCAAACTAGCATTAAACTGTACAACAGTTGAGAGACAAGCTTCTCAAGTTCAGAGAAGACTGTACAAAGTTGTTTGTATATGTGAAAATGTCCGATGATTAGAGCAGAAGGCCAATTATGGGACACTGCAAGGAACAACTTGTAAATCAGAGCAAATAATAGTGAACAGAACAAAATTGTGATAGAACAAGTGGAATAGACATTAAAATGTAAGTCTATAGTCTAGAAAGGTATTGTCAAACTGCAGAAATCCATAAAATAGAGCAAGTGCACATGAGGCCAGTCTTTGAAACCACTGGAATTCACTGCAAAGTAGCATTGAACTGTACAACAGTTGAGAAACAAGTGTATATAGCTCTCTAGTTCACAGAGGAGTGTATAAAGTTGTTTGTACATGTGGTAAAGTTCCAAAAGAACAGCAGAACGCCAATTATAGGACACTGCAAGGAACCACTAGTAATTCAGAGCAAATAACAATGAATATAACATTATTGTGAAAGAACAAGTGGAAAAGACATCAGACTGTAAATCTGAAGTATAGAAAGATCTTTGTACACTGTAGAAAACCCTTTAAATAGAGCAAAGTGCACATTAAACCAGCCTTTGAAACCACTAGAATTCACTGAAAGGTAGCATTAAACTGTAAAACAGTTGAGAGACAAGTTTATATAGCTTCTCTAGTTCACAGAAGAGTGTATAAAGTTCTTTGTAAATGTGGTTAAGTCCCATAAGCAGAGGAGAAGGCCAGTTATAGGACATTGCAATAAACCAGTAGTAATTCAGAGCCAATAACAATGAATATAATTGGACTGTGAGAGAACAAGTGGAAAAGACATTAAAATGTAAGTCTATAGTCTAGAAAGGATGTTGTACCCTGCAGAAATATTTGAAATAGAGCAAGTGCACATTATACCAGTCTTTGAAAGCAATAGAATTCACTGCAAAGGAGCATTCAACTGTACAACAGTTGAGAGACAAGTGTATATAGCTTCTCAAGTTCAGAGAAGAGTGGACAAAGTTGTACATGTGGGAAAGATCCAAAAGTACAGGAGCAGGCCAATTATAGGACACTGCAAGGAACCACTAGTAATTCAGAGGAAATAATAGTGAATAGAACGGAATTGTGATAGGAAAAGTGGACAAGACTTCATAATGTAAGTCCATAGATTAGAAAGTTGTTGAACACTGCATAAATCTTGAAGTAGAGGAAGTGCACATTAAACCAGTCTTTGAAAGCACTAGAATTCACTGAAAAGTAGCATTAAACTGGAAAAAAGTTGAGAGACAAGTTTATATAGCTTCTCTAGTTCACAGAGTAGTTTATAAAGTTGTTCGTAAATGTGGTTAAGTCCCATAAATAGAGCAGACAGACAGTTATAGGACACTGCAGGAAACGAGTAATAATTCAGAGCCAATAACAATGAATAAAACTGAATTGTGAGAGAACAATTGGAAAAGACATCAAAATGTAAGTCTATAGTCTAGAATGGATGTTGTACCTTGCAGAAATATTTGAAATAGAGCAAGTGCAAATTAAACCAGTATTTGAAAGCAATAGAATTCACTGCAAAGTAGCATTCAACTGTACAACAGTTGGGAGACAAGTGTATATAGCTTCACGAGTTTAGGGAAGACTGTACAAAGTTGTTTGTATATGTGGGGAGGTTGCATGATTAGAGCAGACGGCCAATTATAGGACACTGCAAGGAACCACTAGTAATTCAGAGCAAATAATATTGAATAGAACAGAATTGTGAGACGACAAGTGGAAAAGACAATAAAATATAAGTCTGTAGTATAGAAAGATCTTTGTACACTGCAGAAAACCCTTTAAATAGAGCAAAGTGCACATTAATCCAGACTTTGAAACAACTAGAATTCACTGAAAGGTAGCATTAAACAGTAAAACAGTTGAGAGACTAGTGTATATAGCTTCTCAAGTTCAGAGAAGAGTGTACAAAGGTGTTTGTACATCTTTGTAAGGCACAAAAGTACAGGAGAAGGCCAATTATAGGACATTGCAATAAACCAGTAGTAATTCAGAGCCAATAACAATGAATATAACTGAACTGTGAGAGAACAAGTGGAAAAGACATCAAAATGTAAGTCTATAGTGTGGAATGGATGTTGTACCCTGCAGAAATATTTGAAATAGAGCAAGTGCACATTATACCAGTCTTTGAAAGCAATAGAATTCACTGCAAAGTAGCATTCAACTGTACAACAGTTGAGAAAAAAAAGTGTATATAGCTTCTCAAGTTCAGAGAAGAGTGTACAAAGTTGTTTGTACATGTGGTGAAGTCCCATAATTATAGCAGAAGGTAAATTATAGGACACTGCAAGAAACAAGTAGCAATTCAGAGCAAATAATAATGAATATAACAGAATTGTGAGAGAAAAGAGGAAGTGACATAAAACGTAAGTCTATAGTCTAGAATGGATGTTGTACCCTGCAGTAATTCTTGAAATAGAGCTAGTACACATTAAACCAGTCTTTGAAAGCAATACAATTCACTGCAAAGTAGCATTCAACTGTACAACAGTTGAGAGACAAGTGTATATAGCTTCTCAAGTTCAGAGAAGAGTGTACAAAGTTGTTTGTATATGTGGGGAGGTCCCATGATTAGAGCAGAAGGCCAATTATAGGACACTTCAAGGAACCACTAGTAATTCAGAGAAAATAATAGTGAATAGAACAGAATTGTGATGGACGAAATGGAAAAGACATCAAAATGTAAGTCTATAGTCTAGAAAGGTCTTTGCACACTGCAGAAATCTTTGAACTAGAGCAAGTGCACAATAAACCAGTCTTTGAAAGCACTAGAACTCACTGAAAAGTAGCACTAAACTGGAAAATAGTTGAGAGACAAGTTTATATAGCTTCTCTAGTTCACAGAGGAGTTTATAAAGTTGTTTGTAAATGTGGTTAAGTCCCATAAATAGAGCAGAAGGCCAGTTATAGGACACTGCAAGAAACCAGTAGTAATTCAGGGCCAATAATGAATATAACTGAATTGTGAGAGAACAAGTGGAAAAGAAATCAAAATGGACGCCTATAGTATAGAAAAAATATTGTAACCTGCAGAAATCCATGAGATAGAGCAAGTGCACATTAATCAGTCTTTGAAAGCAATAGAATTCACTGAAAAGTAGCATTCAACTGTACAAAAGGAGTTGGCGTTTCCGGGAAAAGGAGTTGGGGAAACATGGAACAATTCATTTTCCTAGAACTATAGAACAGTAAAAAAAATATTGAGAACACTAAGAAATGAAAAGGTATTAGGCTACTGTTCCAAGTAGTGTTTTAATGTGCCGTTAAAAAGCCGGTATGACACCCGTGTTAAAATGAAAACTCTCAGAGCTCAAAGCAACAGACCTGGGGATAGTGACAGAGTGTCTCTAGAACTCTTGGAATACGTTTTATTATCCGAACATCTCTACTGAATTTTGAAATACTTGGATTATGTATCCAAAGCGCTGTGAAGGTAGGATAGACTTTCAAGTGGTAATAAGGGTTAAAGTGCTGGTATATTTGTAACAAAACGCTGTTTAACCAAATTGGAATTCACAATGAAGGAGCTTGAGTCACTGGAAGAAAGTGACTCCAACTCGGAAAATTCACAATGATAACCTAGGTGAATATATAAGAAAGTGCTTCAAACACTAGGAATACGTGAATAAAGGGCCTTAATATCTGTAACACATTGTTTCATGACATGGATATCATTTTCAAAGAAAATAGAACCGAGTCGGATATTCGTTACATTTATAATTCAGGGACAATTCGTTGGCGTTTTTTTGAGAAAAACCTGGTTAGGCCCTTAAACCAGAAGTGGTGACGTCACCAAGGGGGAGGGGCCACGGGGGCAGACTCAAGTGATCCCAGGTGATGATGATTTCAACACGGGACATGCTGGGAGTGATCACGTCATCGAGGTTATTTTTGGTGTTAAGGTTAGAGAATTGGTTTTCGGGCTAGGGTTAGGGTTAGGATAATAAATCGGGATAGCTAGGTTTCAGGCGCAGGTTAGGGTTAGGTTTAGGGTTAGGGTTAGAGGGTTAGGGACAGGGTTAGGGTCAGGGTGTAGTAATATTGGGTATTCACAATGAATGAGCTTCAATCACTGGACAAATTGGAGTGTAGCACTGAGAATTTACATCTCCAGACTAGGGAAATATTTAGAAATGTGCTTCACACACTAGGAACACATAATCTAATAGACTGAATATCTGAACAGCACAATTTTGTCAGTGCGAAAACTTGTTCAAACAGCTGAGAACCAAGTGTTACACTGTTAACATTTATTTTTTCACGTCAAAAGAAGTTGGTGTTTTCGGGAAAATGAGTTGGTGAAACACTGAAAAATTCATTTTCCTAGAGCTGTAGAACAGTATGAAAGTATTGAGAACAATATGAAATCAAAATGTCAGTTAGGCTAGTGTTCCAAGTAGTGTTTTAATGTGAATTTACAATGCCGGTATGACACCCGTGTTAAAGTAAAAACTCTCAGAGCTCAAAACAACAGACCAGCGGGATGTGTCAGAGTGGCTCTTGAACTCTTGGAATACGTTTTACCACCGGAACATCTCTACTGAATTTTGAAATACTGAGAATTTGTATCCAAAGCGCTGTGAAAGGTAGGATAGACTTTCAAGTGGTAATAACGTTTAAAGAGCTGGTATATTTGTAAAAAAACGCTGTTTAACCAAATTGGAATTCACAATGAATGAGCTTGAGGCTCTGGAAGAAAGTGACTCCAACTCGGGAAATTCACAATGATAACCTAGGTTAATATCGAAGAAAGTGCCTCAAACACTAGGAATACGTCAAAAAAGGCCCTTAATATCTGTAACGCATTGTTTCATGACATGGAAATCGTGTTCAAAATGAGATAGACGCGAGTTTGCTACTGGTTACATTTATAATTCAGGGACAATGAGTTGTCGTTTTTGATAGAAGGTGGTTAGGCCATTAAACCGGAAGTGATGATGTCACTAAGGGAGAGGGGCCACGTAGGGAGGCCCTAGTGATCCCAGGTGATAATGATTGGGCCCAGGGAGTTGCTAGGAGTGATGACGTCATCGAGGTTTAGTTTTGGTGTCAGGGTTAGAGAATTGGGCTTGGGGCTAGTGTTAGGGTTAGTATAAGAGTTCGGACTAGGTAGGGTTCAGGCTCAGGTTAGGGCTAGGTTTAGGGTTAGGATTAGAGGGTTAGGGCCAGGGTTAGGGCCAGGGTGTAGTAATATTGGCTATTCACAATGAATGAGCTTCAATCACTGGACAAATTGGAGTGTAGCACTGAGAATTTACATCTCCAGACTAGGGAAATATTTAGAAATGTGCTTCACACACACTAGGAATACATAATCCAATAGACTGAATATCTGAACGTCACAATTTTGTCACTGCGAAATCTTGTTCAAAAAGCAGCTGAGAACCGAGTGTGACACTGTTAACATTTATTTTTCCCGTCAAAAGGAGTTGGCGTTTTCGGGAAAATGAGTTGGTGAAACACTGAAAAATTCATTTTCCCAGAGCTGTAGAACAGTATGAAAGTATTGAGAACAATATGAAATCAAAATGTCAGTTAGGCTAGTGTTCCAAGTAGTGTTTTAATGTGCATTTACAATGCCGGTATGACATCCGTGTTAAAATAAAAACTCTCAGAGCTCAAAAAACAACAGACCAGCGGGATGTGTCAGAGTGGCTCTTGAACTCTTGGAATACATTTTACCACAAGAAGATCTCTACTGAATTTTGAAATACTGAGAATTTGTATCCAAAGCGCTGTGAAAGGTAGGATAGACTTTCAAGTGGTAATAACGTTTAAAGAGCTGGTATATTTGTAAAAAAAAAAACGCTGTTTCAACCAAATTGGAATTCACAATGAATGAGCTTGAGGCTCTGGAAGAACGAGACTCCAACTCGGGAAATTCACAATGATAACGTAGGTTAATATCTAAAAAGTGCCTCAAACACTAGGGATACATCAAAAAAGGCCCTTAATATCTGTAACGCATTGTTTCATGAGATAGAAATTGTGTTCAAAGAAGATAGACGCGAGTTTGCTACTGGTTACATTTATAACTCAGGGACAATGAGTTGTCGTTTTTGATAGAAGGCTGGTTAGGCCATTAAACCGGAAGTGATGACGTCACTAAGGGGAGAGGGGCCACGTAGGGAGGCCCTAGTGACCCCAGGTGATAATGATTGGGCCCAGGGAGTTGCTAGGAGTGATGACGTCATCGACGTTAGTTTTGGTGTCAGGGTTAGAGAATTGGGCTTGGGGCTAGTGTTAGGGTTAGTATAATAGTTCGGACTAGGTAGGGTTCAGGCTCAGGTTAGGGCTAGGTTTAGGGTTAGGATTAGAGGGTTAGGGATAGGGTTAGGGTCAGGGTGTAGTAATATTGGCTATTCACAATGAATGAGCTTCAATCACTGGATAAATTGGAGTGTAGCACTGAGAATTTACATCTCCAGACTTGGGAAATATTTAGAAATGTGCTTCACACACTAGGAATACATAATCTAATAGACTGAATATCTGAACAGCACAATTTTGTCACTGCGAAAACTTGTTCAAACAGCTGAGAACCCAGTGTGACACTGTTAACATTTATTTTTCCCGTCAAAAGGAGTTGGCGTTTTTCGGGAAAATGAGTTGGTGAAACACTGAAAAATTCATTTTCCCAGAGCTGTAGAACAGTATGAAAGTATTGAGAACAATATGAAATCAAAATGTCAGTTAGGCTATTTGTTCCAAGTAGTGTTTTAATGTGCATTTACAAAGCCGGTATGACACCCGTGTTAAAATAAAAACTCTCAGAGCTCAAAACAACAGACAGAGCAGGATGTGTCAGAGTGGCTCCTGAACTCTTGGAATACGTTTTACCACCGGAACATCTCTACTGAATTTTGAAATACTGAGAATTTGTATCCAAAGCGCTGTGAAAGGTAGGATAGACTTACAAGTGGTAATAACGTTTAAATAGCTGGTATATTTGTAAAAAATCGCTGTTTAACCAAATTGGAATTCACAATGTATGAGCTTGAGGCTCTGGAAGAACGAGACTCCAACTCGGGAAATTCACGATGATACCTAAGTTAATATCTAAAAAGTGCCTCAAACACTAGGGATACATCAAAAAAGGCCCTTAATATCTTTAGCGCATTGTTTCATGACATGGAAATTGTGTTCAAAGCAGAGAGACGCGAGTTTGCTACTGGTTACATTTATAACTCAGGGACAATGAGTTGTCGTTTTTTTTGATAGAAGGCTGGTTAGGCCATTAAACCGGAAGTGATGATGTCACTAAGGGAGAGGGGCCACGTGGGGGGGGCCCTAGTGATCCCAGGTGATAATGATTGGGCCCAGGGAGTTGCTAGGAGTGATGACATCATCGAGGTTAGTTTTGGTGTCAGGGTTAGGGAATTGGGCTTGGGGCTAGTGATAGGGTTAGTATAAGAGTTCGGACTAGGTAGGGTTCAGGCTGAGGTTAGGGCTAGGTTTAGGGTTAGGGTTAGAGGGTTAGGGCCAGGGTTAGGGCCAGGGTGTAGTAATATTGGCTATTCACAATGAATGAGCTTCAATCACTGGATAAATTGGAGTGTAGCACTGAGAATTTACATCTCCAGACTAGGGAAATATTTAGTAATGTGCTTCACACACTCGGAATACATATTCCAATAGACTGAATATCTGAACGTCACAATTTTGTCACTGCGAAAACTTGTTCAAACAGCTGAGAACCCAGTGTGACACTGTTAACATTTATTTTTCCCGTCAAAAGGAGTTGGTGTTTTCGGGAAAATGAGTTGGTGAAACACTGAAAAATTCATTTTCCCAGAGCTGTAGAACAGTATGAAAGTATTGAGAACAATATGAAATCAAAATGTCAGTTAGGCTAGTGTTCCAAGTAGTGTTTTAATGTGCATTTACAATGCCGGTATGACATCCGTGTTAAAATAAAAACTCTCAGAGCTCAAAACAACAGACCAGCGGGATGTGTCAGAGTGGCTCTTGAACTCTTGGAATACATTTTACCACAAGAAGATCTCTACTGAATTTTGAAATACTGAGAATTTGTATCCAAAGCGCTGTGAAAGGTAGGATAGACTTTCAAGTGGTAATAACGTTTAAAGAGCTGGTATATTTGTAAAAAACGCTGTTTAACCAAATTGGAATTCACAATGAATGAGCTTGAGGCTCTGGAAGAACGAGACTCCAACTCGGGAAATTCACAATGATAACGTAGGTTAATATCTAAAAAGTGCCTCAAACACTAGGGATACATCAAAAAAGGCCCTTAATATCTGTAACGCATTGTTTCATGAGATAGAAATTGTGTTCAAAGAAGATAGACGCGAGTTTGCTACTGGTTACATTTATAGTTCAGGGACAATGAGTTGTCGTTTTTGATAGAAGGCTGGTTAGGCCATTAAACCGGAAGTGATGACGTCACTAAGGGAGAGGGGCCACGTAGGGGAGGCCCTAGTGACCCCAGGTGATAATGATTGGGCCCAGGGAGTTGCTAGGAGTGATGACGTCATCGACGTTAGTTTTGGTGTCAGGGTTAGAGAATTGGGCTTGGGGCTAGTGTTAGGGTTAGTATAATAGTTCGGACTAGGTAGGGTTCAGGCTCAGGTTAGGGCTAGGTTTAGGGTTAGGATTAGAGGGTTAGGGATAGGGTTAGGGTCAGGGTGTAGTAATATTGGCTATTCACAATGAATGAGCTTCAATCACTGGATAAAATTGGAGTGTAGCACTGAGAATTTACATCTCCAGACTTGGGAAATATTTAGAAATGTGCTTCACACACTAGGAATACATAATCTAATAGACTGAATATCTGAACAGCACAATTTTGTCACTGCGAAAACTTGTTCAAACAGCTGAGAACCCAGTGTGACACTGTTAACATTTATTTTTCCCGTCAAAAGGAGTTGGCGTTTTCGGGAAAATGAGTTGGTGAAACACTGAAAAATTCATTTTCCCAGAGCTGTAGAACAGTATGAAAGTATTGAGAACAATATGAAATCAAAATGTCAGTTAGGCTAGTGTTCCAAGTAGTGTTTTAATGTGCATTTACAAAGCCGGTATGACACCCGTGTTAAAATAAAAACTCTCAGAGCTCAAAACAACAGACGAGCAGGGTGTGTCAGAGTGGCTCTTGAACTCTTGGAATACGTTTTACCACCGGAACATCTCTACTGAATTTTGAAATACTGAGAATTTGTATCCAAAGCGCTGTGAAAGGTAGGATAGACTTACAAGTGGTAATACGTGTTTAAAGAGCTGGTATATTTGTAAAAAACGCTGTTTAACCAAATTGGAATTCACAATGAATGAGCTTGAGGCTCTGGAAGAACGAGACTCCAACTCGGGAAATTCACAATGATAACCTAGGTTAATATCTAAAAAAAAGTGCCTCAAACACTAGGGATACATCAAAAAAGGCCCTTAATATCTGTAGCGCATTGTTTCATGACATGGAAATTGTGTTCAAAGCAGAGAGACGCGAGTTTGCTACTGGTTACATTTATAACTCAGGGACAATGAGTTGTCGTTTTTGATAGAAGGCTGGTTAGGCCATTAAACCGGAAGTGATGATGTCACTAAGGGAGAGGGGCCACGTGGGGGGGGCCCTAGTGATCCCAGGTGATAATGATTGGGCCCAGGGAGTTGCTAGGAGTGATGACATCATCGAGGTTAGTTTTGGTGTCAGGGTTAGAGAATTGGGCTTGGGGCTAGTGTTAGGGTTAGTATAAGAGTTCGGCCTAGGTAGGGTTCAGGCTCAGGTTAGGGCTAGGTTTAGGGTTAGGATTAGAGGGTTAGGTCCAGGGTTAGGGCCAGGGTGTAGTAATATTGGCTATTCACAATGAATGAGCTTCAATCACTGGACAAATTGGAGTGTAGCACTGAGAATTTACATCTCCAGACTTGGGAAATATTTAGAAATGTGCTTCACACACTAGGAATACATAATCTAATAGACTGAATATCTGAACAGCACAATTTTGTCACTGCGAAAACTTGTTCAAAGAGCTGAGAACCAAGTGTGACACTGTTAACATTTATTTATCACGTCAAAAGAAGTTGGCGTTTACTGGGAAAATGAGTTGGTGAAACACTGAAAAATTCATTTTCCTAGAGCTTTAGAACAGTATGAAAGTATAGAGCACAATATGAAATCAAAATGTCAGTTAGGCTAGTGTTCCAAGTAGTGTTTTAATGTGCATTTACAATGGGCGGTATGACATCCGTGTTAAAAAAAAAAAACTCTCAGAGCTCAAAACAACAGACCAGCGGGATGTGTCAGAGTGGCTCTTGAACTCTTGGAATACGTTTTACCACCGGAACATCTCTACTGAATTTTGAAATACTGAGGATTTTTATCCAAAGCGCTGTGAAAGGTAGGATAGACTTTCAAGTGGTAATAACGTTTAAAGAGCTGGTATATTTGTAAAAAACGCTGTTTAACCAAATTGGAATTCACAATGAATGAGCTTGAGGCTCTGGAAGAACGAGACTCCAACTCGGGAAATTCACAATGATAACGTAGGTTAATATCGAAGAAAGTGCTTCAAACACTGGGAATACGTGCATATAGGCCCTTAATATCTGTAATGCATTGTTTCATGACGTGGAAATCGTGTTCAAATGAGATAGAACCGAGTTTGCTACTGGTTACATTCATACTTCAGGTACAATGAGTTGGCGTTTTTGATAGGTAGTAGGTTATGCCATTAAGCCGGAAGTGATGATGTCACCAAGGAGGAGGGGCCACGTGGGCAGGCCCAAGAGACTCCAGGTGATAACGATTTGGCCCAGGGACCTGCTGGAAATGAAAACGTCATCGAGGTTAGTTTTGGTGTCAGGGTTAGAGAATTGGGCTTGGGGCTAGTGTTAGGGTTAGTATAAGAGTTCGGACTAGGTAGGGTTCAGGCTCAGGTTAGGGCTAGGTTTAGGGTTAGGGTTAGAGGGTTAGGGCCAGGGTTAGGGCCAGGGTGTAGTAATATTGGCTATTCACAATGAATGAGCTTCAATCACTGGACAAATTGGAGTGTAGCACTGAGAATTTACATCTCCAGACTAGGGAAATATTTAGTAATGTGCTTCACACACTCGGAATACATATTCCAATAGACTGAATATCTGAACGTCACACAATTTTGTCACTGCGAAATCTTGTTCAAAGAGCTGAGAACCCGAGTGTGACACTGTTAACATTTATTTTTCCCGTCAAAAGGAGAGTTGGCGTTTTCGAAAAAATGAGTTGGTGAAACACTGAAAAATTCATTTTCCCAGAGCTGTAGAACAGTATGAAAGTATTGAGAACAATATGAAATCAAAATGTCAGTTAGGCTAGTGTTCCAAGTAGTGTTTTAATGTGCATTTACAATGCCGGTATGACATCCGTGTTAAAATAAAAACTCTCAGAGCTCAAAACAACAGACCAGCGGGATGTGTCAGAGTGGCTCTTGAACTCTTGGAATACATTTTACCACAAGAAGATCTCTACTGAATTTTGAAATACTGAGAATTTGTATCCAAAGCGCTGTGAAAGGTAGGATAGACTTTCAAGTGGTAATAACGTTTAAAGAGCTGGTATATTTTTGTAAAAAACGCTGTTCAACCAAATTGGAATTCACAATGAATGAGCTTGAGGCTCTGGAAGAACGAGACTCCAACTCGGGAAATTCACAATGATAACGTAGGTTAATATCTAAAAAGTGCCTCAAACACTAGGGGATACATCAAAAAAGGCCCTTAATATCTGTAACGCATTGTTTCATGAGATAGAAATTGTGTTCAAAGAAGATAGACGCGAGTTTGCTACTGGTTACATTTATAACTCAGGGACAATGAGTTGTCGTTTTTGATGATAGAAGGCTGGTTAGGCCATTAAACCGGAAGTGATGACGTCACTAAGGGAGAGGGGCCACGTAGGGAGGCCCTAGTGACCCCAGGTGATAATGATTGGGCCCAGGGAGTTGCTAGGAGTGATGACGTCATCGACGTTAGTTTTGGTGTCAGGGTTAGAGAATTGGGCTTGGGGCTAGTGTTAGGGTTAGTATAATAGTTCGGACTAGGTAGGGTTCAGGCTCAGGTTAGGGCTAGGTTTAGGGTTAGGATTAGAGGGTTAGGGATAGGGTTAGGGTCAGGGTGTAGTAATATTGGGTATTCACAATGAATGAGCTTCAATCACTGGATAAATTGGAGTGTAGCACTGAGAATTTACATCTCCAGACTTGGGAAATATTTAGAAATGTGCTTCACACACTAGGAATACATAATCTAATAGACTGAATATCTGAACAGCACAATTTTGTCACTGCGAAAACTTGTTCAAAGAGCTGAGAACCAAGTGTGACACTGTTAACATTTATTTATCACGTCAAAAGAAGTTGGCGTTTACTGGAAAATGAGTTGGTGAAACACTGAAAAATTCATTTTCCTAGAGCTTTAGAACAGTATGAAAGTATAGAGCACAATATGAAATCAAAATGTCAGTTAGGCTAGTGTTCCAAGTAGTGTTTTAATGTGCATTTACAATGGCGGTATGATACCCCGTGTTAAAATAAAAACTCTCAGAGCTCAAAACAACAGACCAGCGGGATGTGTCAGAGTGGCTCTTGAACTCTTGGAATACGTTTTACCACCGGAACATCTCTACTGAATTTTGAAATACTGAGGATTTTTATCCAAAGCGCTGTGAAAGGTAGGATAGACTTTCAAGTGGTAATAACGTTTAAAGAGCTGGTATATTTGTAAAAAACGCTGTTTAACCAAATTGGAATTCACAATGAATGAGCTTGAGGCTCTGGAAGAACGAGACTCCAACTCGGGAAATTCACAATGATAACGTAGGTTAATATCGAAGAAAGTGCTTCAAACACTGGGAATACGTGCATATATAGGCCCTTAATATCTGTAATGCATTGTTTCATGACGTGGAAATCGTGTTCAAATGAGATAGAACCGAGTTTGCTACTGGTTACATTCATACTTCAGGTACAATGAGTTGGCGTTTTTGATAGGTAGTAGGTTATGCCATTAAGCCGGAAGTGATGATGTCACCAAGGAGGAGGGGCCACGTGGGCAGGCCCAAGAGACTCCAGGTGATAACGATTGGGCCCAGGGACCTGCTGGAAATGAAAACGTCATCGAGGTTAGTTTTGGTGTCAGGGTTAGAGAATTGGGCTTGGGGCTAGTGTTAGGGTTAGTATAAGAGTTCGGACTAGGTAGGGTTCAGGCTCAGGTTAGGGCTAGGTTTAGGGTTAGGGTTAGAGGGTTAGGGCCAGGGTTAGGGCCAGGGTGTAGTAATATTGGCTATTCACAATGAATGAGCTTCAATCACTGGACAAATTGGAGTGTAGCACTGAGAATTTACATCTCCAGACTAGGGAAATATTTAGTAATGTGCTTCACACACTCGGAATACATATTCCAATAGACTGAATATCTGAACGTCACAATTTTGTCACTGCGAAATCTTGTTCAAAGAGCTGAGAACCCAGTGTGACACTGTTAACATTTATTTTTCCCGTCAAAAGGAGTTGGCGTTTTCGGGAAAAAAATGAGTTGGTGAAACACTGAAAAATTCATTTTCCCAGAGCTGTAGAACAGTATGAAAGTATTGAGAACAATATGAAATCAAAATGTCAGTTAGGCTAGTGTTCCAAGTAGTGTTTTAATGTGCATTTACAATGCCGGTATGACATCCGTGTTAAAATAAAAACTCTCAGAGCTCAAAAAACAACAGACCAGCGGGATGTGTCAGAGTGGCTCTTGAACTCTTGGAATATTTTTTTACCACAAGAAGATCTCTACTGAATTTTGAAATACTGAGAATTTGTATCCAAAGCGCTGTGAAAGGTAGGATAGACTTTCAAGTGGTAATAACGTTTAAAGAGCTGGTATATTTGTAAAAAACGCTGTTCAACCAAATTGGAATTCACAATGAATGAGCTTGAGGCTCTGGAAGAACGAGACTCCAACTCGGGAAATTCACAATGATAACGTAGGTTAATATCTAAGAAAGTGCCTCAAACACTAGGGATACATCAAAAAAGGCCCTTAATATCTGTAACGCATTGTTTCATGAGATAGAAATTGTGTTCAAAGAGAGATAGACGCGAGTTTGCTACTGGTTACATTTATAACTCAGGGACAATGAGTTGTCGTTTTTGATAGAAGGCTGGTTAGGCCATTAAACCGGAAGTGATGACGTCACTAAGGGAGAGGGGCCACGTAGGGAGGCCCTAGTGACCCCAGGTGATAATGATTGGGCCCAGGGAGTTGCTAGGAGTGATGACGTCATCGACGTTAGTTTTGGTGTCAGGGTTAGAGAATTGGGCTTGGGGCTAGTGTTAGGGTTAGTAGTATAATAGTTCGGACTAGGTAGGGTTCAGGCTCAGGTTAGGGCTAGGTTTAGGGTTAGGATTAGAGGGTTAGGGATAGGGTTAGGGTCAGGGTGTAGTAATATTGGGTATTCACAATGAATGAGCTTCAATCACTGGATAAATTGGAGTGTAGCACTGAGAATTTACATCTCCAGACTTGGGAAATATTTAGAAATGTGTGCTTCACACACTAGGAATACATAATCTAATAGACTGAATATCTGAACAGCACAATTTTGTCACTGCGAAAACTTGTTCAAACAGCTGAGAACCCAGTGTGACACTGTTAACATTTATTTTTCCCGTCAAAAGGAGTTGGCGTTTTCGGGAAAATGAGTTGGTGAAACACTGAAAAAAAAATTCATTTTCCCAGAGCTGTAGAACAGTATGAAAGTATTGAGAACAATATGAAATCAAAATGTCAGTTAGGCTAGTGTGTTCCAAGTAGTGTTTTAATGTGCATTTACAAAGCCGGTATGACACCCGTGTTAAAATAAAAAAACTCTCAGAGCTCAAAACAACAGACAGAGCAGGGTGTGTCAGAGTGGCTCTTGAACTCTTGGAATACGTTTTTTTTTACCACCGGAACATCTCTACTGAATTTTGAAATACTGAGAATTTGTATCCAAAGCGCTGTGAAAGGTAGGATAGACTTACAAGTGGTAATAATGTTTAAATAAGCTGGTATATTTAAAAAAAAATCGCTGTTTAACCAAATTGGAATTCACAATGTATGAGCTTGAGGCTCTGGAAGAACGAGACTCCAACTCGGGAAATTCACGATGATAACCTAAGTTAATATCTAAAAAGTGCCTCAAACACTAGGGATACATCAAAAAAGGCCCTTAATATCTTTAGCGCATTGTTTCATGACATGGAAATTGTGTTCAAAGCAGAGAGACGCGAGTTTGCTACTGGTTACATTTATAACTCAGGGACAATGAGTTGTCGTTTTTTTTTGATAGAAGGCTGGTTAGGCCATTAAACCGGAAGTGATGATGTCACTAAGGGAGAGGGGCCACGTGGGGGGCCCTAGTGACCCCAGGTGATAATGATTGGGCCCAGGGAGTTGCTAGGAGTGATGACATCATCGAGGTTAGTTTTGGTGTCAGGGTTAGAGAATTGGGCTTGGGGCTAGTGTTAGGGTTAGTATAAGAGTTCGGCCTAGGTAGGGTTCAGGCTCAGGTTAGGGCTAGGTTTAGGGTTAGGATTAGAGGGTTAGGGTCCAGGGTTAGGGCCAGGGTGTAGTAATATTGGCTATTCACAATGAATGAGCTTCAATCACTGGACAAATTGGAGTGTAGCACTGAGAATTTACATCTCCAGACTTGGGAAATATTTAGAAATGTGCTTCACACACTAGGAATACATAATCTAATAGACTGAATATCTGAACAGCACAATTTTGTCACTGCGAAAACTTGTTCAAAGAGCTGAGAACCAAGTGTGACACTGTTAACATTTATTTATCACGTCAAAAGAAGTTGGCGTTTACGGGAAAATGAGTTGGTGAAACACTGAAAAATTCATTTTCCTAGAGCTTTAGAACAGTATGAAAGTATAGAGCACAATATGAAATCAAAATGTCAGTTAGGCTAGTGTTCCAAGTAGTGTTTTAATGTGCATTTACAATGGCGGTATGACATCCGTGTTAAAATAAAAACTCTCAGAGCTCAAAACAACAGACCAGCGGGATGTGTCAGAGTGGCTCTTGAACTCTTGGAATACGTTTTTACCACCGGAACATCTCTACTGAATTTTGAAATACTGAGGATTTTTATCCAAAGCGCTGTGAAAGGTAGGATAGACTTTCAAGTGGTAATAACGTTTAAAGAGCTGGTATATTTGTAAAAAAACGCTGTTTAACCAAATTGGAATTCACAATGAATGAGCTTGAGGCTCTGGAAGAACGAGACTCCAACTCGGGAAATTCACAATGATAACGTAGGTTAATATCGAAGAAAGTGCTTCAAACACTGGGAATACGTGCATATAGGCCCTTAATATCTGTAATGCATTGTTTCATGACGTGGAAATCGTGTGTTCAAATGAGAGAGAACCGAGTTTGCTACTGGTTACATTCATACTTCAGGTACAATGAGTTGGCGTTTTTTTTGATAGGTAGTAGGTTATGCCATTAAGCCGGAAGTGATGATGTCACCAAGGAGGAGGGGCCACGTGGGCAGGCCCCAAGAGACTCCAGGTGATAACGATTTGGCCCAGGGACCTGCTGGAAATGAAAACGTCATCGAGGTTAGTTTTGGTGTCAGGGTTAGAGAATTGGGCTTGGGGCTAGTGTTAGGGTTAGTATAAGAGTTCGGACTAGGTAGGGTTCAGGCTCAGGTTAGGGCTAGGTTTAGGGTTAGGGTTAGAGGGTTAGGGCCAGGGTTAGGGCCAGGGTGTAGTAATATTGGCTATTCACAATGAATGAGCTTCAATCACTGGACAAATTGGAGTGTAGCACTGAGAATTTACATCTCCAGACTAGGGAAATATTTAGTAATGTGCTTCACACACTCGGAATACATATTCCAATAGACTGAATATCTGAACGTCACAATTTTGTCACTGCGAAATCTTGTTCAAAGAGCTGAGAACCCAGTGTGACACTGTTAACATTTATTTTTCCCGTCAAAAGGAGTTGGCGTTTTCGGGAAAATGAGTTGGTGAAACACTGAAAAATTCATTTTCCCAGAGCTGTAGAACAGTATGAAAGTATTGAGAACAATATGAAATCAAAATGTCAGTTAGGCTAGTGTTCCAAGTAGTGTTTTAATGTGCATTTACAATGCCGGTATGACATCCCGTGTTAAAATAAAAAAACTCTCAGAGCTCAAAACAACAGACCAGCGGGATGTGTCAGAGTGGCTCTTGAACTCTTGGAATACATTTTTTACCACAAGAAGATCTCTACTGAATTTTGAAATACTGAGAATTTGTATCCAAAGCGCTGTGAAAGGTAGGATAGACTTTCAAGTGGTAATAACGTTTAAAGAGCTGGTATATTTGTAAAAAAAAACGCTGTTCAACCAAATTGGAATTCACAATGAATGAGCTTGAGGCTCTGGAAGAACGAGACTCCAACTCGGGAAATTCACAATGATAACGTAGGTTAATATCTAAAAAGTGCCTCAAAAACACTAGGGATACATCAAAAAAGGCCCTTAATATCTGTAACGCATTGTTTCATGAGAGATAGAAATTGTGTTCAAAGAAGATAGACGCGAGTTTGCTACTGGTTACATTTATAACTCAGGGACAATGAGTTGTCGTTTTTGATAGAAGGCTGGTTAGGCCATTAAACCGGAAGTGATGACGTCACTAAGGGAGAGGGGCCACGTAGGGAGGCCCTAGTGACCCCAGGTGATAATGATTGGGCCCAGGGAGTTGCTAGGAGTGATGACGTCATCGACGTTAGTTTTGGTGTCAGGGTTAGAGAATTGGGCTTGGGGCTAGTGTTAGGGTTAGTATAATAGTTCGGACTAGGTAGGGTTCAGGCTCAGGTTAGGTTAGGGCTAGGTTTAGGGTTAGGATTAGAGGGTTAGGGATAGGGTTAGGGTCAGGGGTGTAGTAATATTGGGTATTCACAATGAATGAGCTTCAATCACTGGATAAATTGGAGTGTAGCACTGAGAATTTACATCTCCAGACTTGGGAAATATTTAGAAATGTGCTTCACACACTAGGAATACATAATCTAATAGACTGAATATCTGAACAGCACAATTTTGTCACTGCGAAAACTTGTTCAAACAGCTGAGAACCCAGTGTGACACTGTTAACATTTATTTTTCCCGTCAAAAGGAGTTGGCGTTTTCGGGAAAATGAGTTGGTGAAACACTGAAAAATTCATTTTCCCAGAGCTGTAGAACAGTATGAAAGTATTGAGAACAATATGAAATCAAAATGTCAGTTAGGCTAGTGTTCCAAGTAGTGTTTTAATGTGCATTTACAAAGCCGGTATGACACCCGTGTTAAAATAAAAACTCTCAGAGCTCAAAACAACAGAGACGAGCAGGGTGTGTCAGAGTGGCTCCTGAACTCTTGGAATACGTTTTACCACCGGAACATCTCTACTGAATTTTGAAATACTGAGAATTTGTATCCAAAGCGCTGTGAAAGGTAGGATAGACTTACAAGTGGTAATAATGTTTAAATAGCTGGTATATTTGTAAAAATCGCTGTTTAACCAAATGGAATTCACAATGTATGAGCTTGAGGCTCTGGAAGAACGAGACTCCAACTCAGGGAAATTCACGATGATAACCTAAGTTAATATCTAAAAAGTGCCTCAAACACTAGGGATACATCAAAAAAGGCCCTTAATATCTTTAGCGCATTGTTTCATGACATGGAAATTGTGTTCAAAGCAGAGAGACGCGAGTTTGCTACTGGTTACATTTATAACTCAGGGACAATGAGTTGTCGTTTTTGATAGAAGGCTGGTTAGGCCATTAAACCGGAAGTGATGATGTCACTAAGGGAGAGGGGCCACGTGGGGGGCCCTAGTAGTGATCCCAGGTGATAATGATTGGGCCCACGGAGTTGCTAGGAGTGATGACATCATCGAGGTTAGTTTTGGTGTCAGGGTTAGAGAATTGGGCTTGGGGCTAGTGTTAGGGTTAGTATAAGAGTTCGGCCTAGGTAGGGTTCAGGCTCAGGTTAGGGCTAGGTTTAGGGTTAGGATTAGAGGGTTAGGTCCAGGGTTATGGCCAGGGTGTAGTAATATTGGCTATTCACAATGAATGAGCTTCAATCACTGGACAAATTGGAGTGTAGCACTGAGAATTTACATCTCCAGACTTGGGAAATATTTAGAAATGTGCTTCACACACTAGGAATACATAATCTAATAGACTGAATATCTGAACAGCACAATTTTGTCACTGCGAAAACTTGTTCAAAGAGCTGAGAACCAAGTGTGACACTGTTAACATTTATTTATCACGTCAAAAGAAGTTGGCGTTTACTGGAAAATGAGTTGGTGAAACACTGAAAAATTCATTTTCCTAGAGCTTTAGAACAGTATGAAAGTATAGAGCACAATATGAAATCAAAATGTCAGTTAGGCTAGTGTTCCAAGTAGTGTTTTAATGTGCATTTACAATGGCGGTATGACATCCGTGTTAAAATAAAAACTCTCAGAGCTCAAAACAACAGACCAGCGGGATGTGTCAGAGTGGCTCTTGAACTCTTGGAATACGTTTTACCACCGGAACATCTCTACTGAATTTTGAAATAATACTGAGGATTTTTATCCAAAGCGCTGTGAAAGGTAGGATAGACTTTCAAGTGGTAATAACGTTTAAAGAGCTGGTATATTTGTAAAAAACGCTGTTTAACCAAATTGGAATTCACAATGAATGAGCTTGAGGCTCTGGGAGAACGAGACTCCAACTCGGGAAATTCACAATGATAACGTAGGTTAATATCGAAGAAAGTGCTTCAAACACTGGGAATACGTGCATATAGGCCCTTAATATCTGTAATGCATTGTTTCATGACGTGGAAATCGTGTTCAAATGAGATAGAACCGAGTTTGCTACTGGTTACATTCATACTTCAGGTACAATGAGTTGGCGTTTTTTTTGATAGGTAGTAGGTTATGCCATTAAGCCGGAAGTGATGATGTCACCAAGGAGGAGGGGCCACGTGGGCAGGCCCAAGAGACTCCAGGTGATAACGATTTGGCCCAGGGACCTGCTGGAAATGAAAACGTCATCGAGGTTAGTTTTGGTGTCAGGGTTAGAGAATTGGGCTTGGGGCTAGTGTTAGGGTTAGTATAAGAGTTCGGACTAGGTAGGGTTCAGGCTCAGGTTAGGGCTAGGTTTAGGGTTAGGGTTAGAGGGTTAGGGCCAGGGTTAGGGCCAGGGTGTAGTAATATTGGCTATTCACAATGAATGAGCTTCAATCACTGGACAAATTGGAGTGTAGCACTGAGAATTTACATCTCCAGACTAGGGAAATATTTAGTAATGTGCTTCACACACTCGGAATACATATTCCAATAGACTGAATATCTGAACGTCACAATTTTGTCACTGCGAAATCTTGTTCAAAGAGCTGAGAACCCAGTGTGACACTGTTAACATTTATTTTTCCCGTCAAAAGGAGTTGGCGTTTTCGGGAAAATGAGTTGGTGAAACACTGAAAAATTCATTTTCCCAGAGCTGTAGAACAGTATGAAAGTATTGAGAACAATATGAAATCAAAATGTCAGTTAGGCTAGTGTTCCAAGTAGTGTTTTAATGTGCATTTACAATGCCGGTATGACATCCGTGTTAAAAATAAAAACTCTCAGAGCTCAAAAAAACAACAGACCAGCGGGATGTGTCAGAGTGGCTCTTGAACTCTTGGAATATTTTTTTACCACAAGAAGATCTCTACTGAATTTTGAAATACTGAGAATTTGTATCCAAAGCGCTGTGAAAGGTAGGATAGACTTTCAAGTGGTAATAACGTTTAAAGAGCTGGTATATTTGTAAAAAACGCTGTTCAACCAAATTGGAATTCACAATGAATGAGCTTGAGGCTCTGGAAGAACGAGACTCCAACTCGGGAAATTCACAATGATAACGTAGGTTAATATCTAAAAAGTGCCTCAAACACTAGGGATACATCAAAAAAGGCCCTTAATATCTGTAACGCATTGTTTCATGAGATAGAAATTGTGTTCAAAGAAGATAGACGCGAGTTTGCTACTGGTTACATTTATAACTCAGGGACAATGAGTTGTCGTTTTTGATAGAAGGCTGGTTAGGCCATTAAACCGGAAGTGATGACGTCACTAAGGGAGAGGGGCCACGTAGGGAGGCCCTAGTGACCCCAGGTGATAATGATTGGGCCCAGGGAGTTGCTAGGAGTGATGACGTCATCGACGTTAGTTTTGGTGTCAGGGTTAGAGAATTGGGCTTGGGGCTAGTGTTAGGGTTAGTATAATAGTTCGGACTAGGTAGGGTTCAGGCTCAGGTTAGGGCTAGGTTTAGGGTTAGGATTAGAGGGTTAGGGATAGGGTTAGGGTCAGGGTGTAGTAATATTGGGTATTCACAATGAATGAGCTTCAATCACTGGATAAATTGGAGTGTAGCACTGAGAATTTACATCTCCAGACTTGGGAAATATTTAGAAATGTGCTTCACACACTAGGAATACATAATCTAATAGACTGAATATCTGAACAGCACAATTTTGTCACTGCGAAAACTTGTTCAAACAGCTGAGAACCCAGTGTGACACTGTTAACATTTATTTTTTTCCCGTCAAAAGGAGTTGGCGTTTTCGGGAAAATGAGTTGGTGAAACACTGAAAAATTCATTTTCCCAGAGCTGTAGAACAGTATGAAAGTATTGAGAACAATATGAAATCAAAATGTCAGTTAGGCTAGTGTTCCAAGTAGTGTTTTAATGTGCATTTACAAAGCCGGTATGACACCCGTGTTAAAATAAAAACTCTCAGAGCTCAAAACAACAGACGAGCAGGGTGTGTCAGAGTGGCTCCTGAACTCTTGGAATACGTTTTACCACCGGAACATCTCTACTGAATTTTGAAATACTGAGAATTTGTATCCAAAGCGCTGTGAAAGGTAGGATAGACTTACAAGTGGTAATAATGTTTAAATAGCTGGTATATTTGTAAAAATCGCTGTTTAACCAAATTGGAATTCACAATGTATGAGCTTGAGGCTCTGGAAGAACGAGACTCCAACTCAGGAAATTCACGATGATAACCTAAGTTAATATCTAAAAAGTGCCTCAAACACTAGGGATACATCAAAAAAGGCCCTTAATATCTTTAGCGCATTGTTTCATGACATGGAAATTGTGTTCAAAGCAGAGAGACGCGAGTTTGCTACTGGTTACATTTATAACTCAGGGACAATGAGTTGTCGTTTTTGATAGAAGGCTGGTTAGGCCATTAAACCGGAAGTGATGATGTCACTAAGGGAGAGGGGCCACGTGGGGGGGCCCTAGTGACCCCAGGTGATAATGATTGGGCCCACGGAGTTGCTAGGAGTGATGACATCATCGAGGTTAGTTTTGGTGTCAGGGTTAGAGAATTGGGCTTGGGGCTAGTGTTAGGGTTAGTATAAGAGTTCGGCCTAGGTAGGGTTCAGGCTCAGGTTAGGGCTAGGTTTAGGGTTAGGATTAGAGGGTAAGGTCCAGGGTTATGGCCAGGGTGTAGTAATAATATTGGCTATTCACAATGAATGAGCTTCAATCACTGGACAAATTGGAGTGTAGCACTGAGAATTTACATCTCCAGACTTGGGAAATATTTAGAAATGTGCTTCACACACTAGGAATACATAATCTAATAGACTGAATATCTGAACAGCACAATTTTGTCACTGCGAAAACTTGTTCAAAGAGCTGAGAACCAAGTGTGACACTGTTAACATTTATTTATCACGTCAAAAGAAGTTGGCGTTTACTGGAAAATGAGTTGGTGAAACACTGAAAAATTCATTTTCCTAGAGCTTTAGAACAGTATGAAAGTATAGAGCACAATATGAAATCAAAATGTCAGTTAGGCTAGTGTTCCAAGTAGTGTTTTAATGTGCATTTACAATGGCGGTATGACATCCGTGTTAAAATAAAAACTCTCAGAGCTCAAAACAACAGACCAGCGGGATGTGTCAGAGTGGCTCTTGAACTCTTGGAATACGTTTTACCACCGGAACATCTCTACTGAATTTTGAAATACTGAGGATTTTTATCCAAAGCGCTGTGAAAGGTAGGATAGACTTTCAAGTGGTAATAACGTTTAAAGAGCTGGTATATATTAAAAAAAAACGCTGTTTAACCAAATTGGAATTCACAATGAATGAGCTTGAGGCTCTGGGAGAACGAGACTCCAACTCGGGAAATTCACAATGATAACGTAGGTTAATATCGAAGAAAGTGCTTCAAACACTGGGAATACGTGCATATAGGCCCTTAATATCTGTAATGCATTGTTTCATGACGTGGAAATCGTGTTCAAATGAGATAGAACCGAGTTTGCTACTGGTTACATTCATACTTCAGGTACAATGAGTTGGCGTTTTTGATAGGTAGTAGGTTATGCCATTAAGCCGGAAGTGATGATGTCACCAAGGAGGAGGGGCCACGTGGGCAGGCCCAAGAGACTCCAGGTGATAACGATTTGGCCCAGGGACCTGCTGGAAATGAAAACGTCATCGAGGTTAGTTTTGGTGTCAGGGTTAGAGAATTGGGCTTGGGGCTAGTGTTAGGGTTAGTATAAGAGTTCGGACTAGGTAGGGTTCAGGCTCAGGTTAGGGCTAGGTTTAGGGTTAGGGTTAGAGGGTTAGGGCCAGGGTTAGGGCCAGGGTGTAGTAATATTGGCTATTCACAATGAATGAGCTTCAATCACTGGACAAAATTGGAGTGTAGCACTGAGAATTTACATCTCCAGACTAGGGAAATATTTAGTAATGTGCTTCACACACTCGGAATACATATTCCAATAGACTGAATATCTGAACGTCACAATTTTGTCACTGCGAAATCTTGTTCAAAGAGCTGAGAACCCAGTGTGACACTGTTAACATTTATTTTTCCCGTCAAAAGGAGTTGGCGTTTTCGGGAAAATGAGTTGGTGAAACACTGAAAAATTCATTTTCCCAGAGCTGTAGAACAGTATGAAAGTATTGAGAACAATATGAAATCAAAATGTCAGTTAGGCTAGTGTTCCAAGTAGTGTTTTAATGTGCATTTACAATGCCGGTATGACATCCGTGTTAAAATAAAAACTCTCAGAGCTCAAAACAACAGACCAGCGGGATGTGTCAGAGTGGCTCTTGAACTCTTGGAATACATTTTTACCACAAGAAGATCTCTACTGAATTTTGAAATACTGAGAATTTGTATCCAAAGCGCTGTGAAAGGTAGGATAGACTTTCAAGTGGTAATAACGTTTAAAGAGCTGGTATATTTGTAAAAAACGCTGTTCAACCAAATTGGAATTCACAATGAATGAGCTTGAGGCTCTGGAAGAACGAGACTCCAACTCGGGAAATTCACAATGATAACGTAGGTTAATATCTAAAAAGTGCCTCAAACACTAGGGATACATCAAAAAAGGCCCTTAATATCTGTAACGCATTGTTTCATGAGATAGAAATTGTGTTCAAAGAAGAGATAGACGCGAGTTTGCTACTGGTTACATTTATAACTCAGGGACAATGAGTTGTCGTTTTTGATAGAAGGCTGGTTAGGCCATTAAACCGGAAGTGATGACGTCACTAAGGGAGAGGGGCCACGTAGGGAGGCCCTAGTGACCCCAGGTGATAATGATTGGGCCCAGGGAGTTGCTAGGAGTGATGACGTCATCGACGTTAGTTTTGGTGTCAGGGTTAGAGAATTGGGCTTGGGGCTAGTGTTAGGGTTAGTATAATAGTTCGGACTAGGTAGGGTTCAGGCTCAGGTTAGGGCTAGGTTTAGGGTTAGGATTAGAGGGTTAGGGATAGGGTTAGGGTCAGGTGTGTAGTAATATTGGGTATTCACAATGAATGAGCTTCAATCACTGGATAAATTGGAGTGTAGCACTGAGAATTTACATCTCCAGACTTGGGAAATATTTAGAAATGTGCTGTGTGACACTGTTAAGGTTCGGGTTGCGGTTAGGGTTAGGATAAGTGTTCGGGCTAGCTAGGGTTCAGGCTCAGGTTAGGGCTAGGTTTAGGGTTAGGATTAGAGGGTTAGAGACAGGGTTAGGGTCACGGTGTAGTAATATTGGGTATTTACAATGAATGAGCTTCAATTACTGGACAAATTGGAGTGTAGCACTGAGAATTTACAACTCCAGACTAGGGAAATATTTAGAAATGTGCTTGACACACTAGGAATACATATTCCAATACACTGAATATCTGAACAGCACAATTTTGTCACTGCGAAATCTTTTTCAAACAGCTGAGAACTGAGTGTGACACCGTTTCCATTTATTTTTCCCATCAATAGGATTTGGCGTTTTCGGGAAAAGGAGTTGGTGAAACACTGAAAACTTCATTTTCCTAGAGCTATAGAATAGTATGGAAGTGTTGGGAACACTATGAAATCAAAATGTTCGTTAGGCTAGTGTTTCAAGAGGTGTTTTAATGTGCCTTTAAAAAGCTGGTTTGAAACCCGTGTAAAAATGAAAACTCTGAGCTCAAAACAGCAGACGAGGGCGTTGTGTCAGAGTGTCTCTAGAACTTGTGGAATACGATTTAGAACCGGAACATCTGTACTGAATGTTGAAATACTGAGAATTTGTAACCAAAGCGCTTTTGAAAGGTAGGATAGTCTTTCAAGTGGTAATAATGGTTAAAGTGCTGGTGTATTTGAACAAAACGTTGTTGAACCAAATTGGATTCCACAATGAAGGAGCTTGAGTCACTGGAAGAAAGTGACTCCAACTCTGGAAATTCACAATGATAACCAAGGTTAATATCTAAGAAAATGTTTCAAACACTAGGAATACGTGAACAAAGGGCCTTAATATCTGTAACACATTTTTTCATGACAAAGAAATCATGTTCAAAGAACATAGAACCGAGTTAGATACTGGTTACATTTATAATTCATGGACAATGAGTAGGCGTTTTTGAAAGAAGCCTGGTTAGGCCATGAAACCGGAAGTGATGACGTCACCAAGGGGGAGGGGTCACGTGGGCAGGCTCAAGTCATCCCAGGTGATAATGATTTGGCCAGGGTACTTGCTGGGAGTGATGACGTCATCGAGTTTAGTGCTGGTGTTAGGGTTAGAGAATTGGCGTTCAGGCTAGGATTAGGGTTAGGATAAGGGTTCGGGCTAGCTAGGGTTCAGGCTCAGGTTAGGGCTAGTTTTAGGGTTAGGGTTTAGAGGGTTAGGGTCATGGTTAGGGTCACGGTGTAGTAACATTGGTTATTCACAATGAATGAGCTTCAATCACTGCACAAATTGGAGTGTAGCACTGAGAATTTACAACTCCAGACTAGGGAAATATTTAGAAATGTGCTTCACACACTAGCAATACATATTCCAATATACTGAATATCTGAAGAGCACAATTTTCTCACTGGGAAATCTCGTTCAAACAGCTGAGAACCGAGTGTGACACTGTTTACATTTATTTTTTCCCGTCAAAAGGAGTTGGCGTTTTCGTTTTAAAGGAGTGGTGAAACACTGAATAATTCATTTTCCTAGAGCTATAGAATAGTATGAAAGTATTGGGAACACTATGAAATCAAAATGTTAGTTAGGCTAGTGTTCCAAGTGGTGTTTTAATGTGCCTTTAAAAAGCCGTTTTGATGCCCGTGGTAAAATGAAAACTCTCAGAGCTCAAAACAACAGACCAGGGGGTTGTGTCAGAGTGTCTCTAGAACTCTTGGAATACGTTTTAGAACCGGAACATCTCTACTGAATGTTGAAATACTGAGAATTTTTATCCAAAGCGCTGTGAAAGGTAGGTTAGTCTCTCAAGTGGTAATAATGGCTAAAGTGCTGGTGTATTTGTACAAAACGCTGTTGAACCAAATTGGAATTCACAATGAAGGAGCTTGAGACACTGGAAGAAAGTGACTCCAACTCGGGAAATTCACAATTATAACCTAGGTTAATATCTAAGAAAGTGCTTCAAAAACACTAGGAATACGTGAATAAAGGGCCTTAATATCTGTAACACATTTTTTCATGACAAGGAAATCATGTTCAAAGAACACAGAACCGAGTTGGATACTGGTTACATTTATAATTCAGGGACAATGAGTTGGCGTTTTTGAAAGAAGCCTGGTTAGGCCATGAAACCAGAAGTGATGATGTCACCAAGGGGGAGGGGCCACGTGGGCAGGCTCAAGTGATCCCAGGTGATAATGATTTGGCCTGGGGACCTGCTGGGAGTGATGATGTCATCGAGGTTAGTGCTGGTGTTAGGGTTAGAGTATTGGCTTTCGGGCCAGGATAAGCCTTTGCCTTTGTCTTTGCCTTGGCCCTGCCCTTGGCCTTGGCGTTGGCCTTGGCGTTGGCCTTGGCCTTGGCCTTTGCCTTTGCCTTTGCCTTGCCTTGCCTTGCCTTGCTTGCCTTTCAATTTGCATACTCACTCTGATTGGCTATGGGCATAGTGAAGGTATGGTCAATTTACATGTTTGTCTATTATTAGGTAGGACAAGGAATTATACAGAAGAATTTGTGCCACCTTTGGTAGGAATAACCAAATATTTATTAAAATGGACACATTGACGGTGATATATCAATGATAAGAATATGTGTCAGAGCCCTTACTGGTTTGGCTCAGTGGATACCGAGACTGTCTGCAGACTAAAGTGTCCCAGGTTCAATTCTGGTCAAGGGCATGTAGCTTGGTTGTGGGCACACTGCAAGTAGAAGTTGTGCAGGAGACTGCTGATTGATGTTTGTAACTCTCTACACCTCACTTCCGCTCTGTACAATCAATAATACATATGTATATATATATTTTTTTAAAAGAATATCTATCAGAAAAAAAAGATGCATTATTTTTTAATTACTTTATTGATTAAGGTATCACATATTTGTCATCAACACCCACCATAAAGATGCATTATTAATGTAACTTAATCTCCAAGTATTTCTGAAACATAAATTAAAGCACAAAAATACTTAGAAAAATAAAGTTCTCTATGAAAATGGAATGTAAATCCATGGAAACTAGGAAATCTGTGAAGAACAGGGACAGATTAAAAGAGGTCATGAACCAATTACGCAGACAGATATGGTCAGCATTATGAATTTGTAATGATGGCTTCAGTTTCATGCACACGTCAAGATTTATGAAACACTATAGTCAACACATGTAATTTACTCATTGCAGTTTTTATCAATGGTCCAAGAGAAAACAAATATAAGTTCAGCTATTCTGGAAGAACAGGTTTGGTAACTCTATATTCAATCCCCCTACTTATGCCCTCTGGGTGAGAGTCTCATCTCAATGACAGAAAATGTAACAAACAATGAAGAACTTTCACCCAAACCCAAAAAAGCCACATCTCTGGACTAAAGACAGCCTTTGTCTCCATGTTTTTCCCCTGTATGAAGTCTCTGATGTTTACGAAGGGCAGTGCCATGGGTAAAAGATTTCCCACATTCACTGCATTGATAAGGCTTTTCTCCAGTGTGAACTCTCTGATGATATTGGAGACCACTGCTACATGTAAAACATTTTCCACATTCACTGCAGTGATAAGGCTTTTCTCCATTGTGAACTCTCTGATGATATTGGAGAGCATTGCACCCTTTAAAAGATTTTCCACATTCACTGAATTTATAAGGCGTTTCCCCTGTATGAAGTGTGTGATGATTACGAAGGGCAATGCGATAGGTAAAGGATTTCCCACATTCACTGCATTGATAAGGTTTTTCTCCAGTGTGAATTCTCTGATGATAATGAAGGGTAGTGCTCTGAGTAAAAGATTTTCCACATTCACTGCATTTATAAGGCTTCTCTCCTGTATGAACTCTCTGAT